>OU015446.1:12576973-12727337 GCA_907164795.1 Hemaris fuciformis
ATACATACTGGCGAAAAGTGGGTGCAGTAATGCATCTCTGCCTACCCCTTCTGGGAATACAGGCGTGAGGTTATGTATGTATGGGTTTGTGTTTGAGGAATAAAATTTTGATGGCGCAGTTTCAAGGTGGTTTGTAAATTAAAAATATTTCAAGGTTGTGATAATCTTACGTGTCATCATCATCAGCCCATTTACGTATGTACGTCCCACTGTTGGGCACGGGGATCCTCTACAATTGAGATGGTTAAGGCCTTAGTCCACCACGCTGGCCTAGTGCGGGTTGGCGGACTACACACCTAAGAACTTTTGGGTGTGCAGGTTTCATAACGATCCCGAGGGGTAACAATTGTTTCGGTGTGCCTTTTGGCACCGCGCAGAGGCGGTCCCGGGTCAATCCATAGCTCTGGCTTCAGGGTATTCCGGGGCCGTCTCGTTGAATGCGCTGATGGTGGCCGTCGCGGGGTTTTTAGTCGGTATTACGGCGCATTGATATTTGTTAGGGACGCGGCCCAGCGGCCGCCCGACAACGGGCGGTAACATCCATGCTGGGTCGGAAGGCGCCGGTGAGTCCGACACACCGTCCGTAAATAGGATTTTCCCCGCAGGAAAAAAAAAAAAAAAAAAAAAAAAGGTTTCATAACGATGTTTTCCTTCACCCTTAAAGTAAGACCTATAATTATGATATAATGTAATGTGAGTGTTCTCAGAGCAATAATTATCTGAAGTACAAACTTATAATCAGTTTTCATCATGAAATAATCATCAGAAGTCTATCAAAATATTAAACTAGTGGGGTGGACTATGACCAAAGTCACACTTAAACTATATACAGAGTGACTAAAACATGCCCATCCCTTTCTTTCTGCATCATAATAAAGGCATTCTAGAATAAACGTGATGTTTTTGGCAAACGAAACCTCATCTGTGCCCCTAACTTCAGCCAATCTAGAGAACAATTGTGCCCGAGTAAAAAAGGCGGAATCCAAGCCAGTATTTGGAAGTCGGGAGTACGAGCCGTGTGCAAACACAATAGCGGCAGGATTGCGCGGGGTTCGCACATTCCAATAACCTGACCTACAGACAGGCTTTTATTAACCGTCGTGAGTTTGAAGTAAACACGTGTATTATTCCTGTTATTCAAATACATTTCTGAGTGAATGGACTGCTCTTTTCAATATAATAAATACATAAGTCATAGGATAGGTGTATCTAAAAGGTGAATGACAAATAGCTGACCAATCAACCATGACTGTATCGAGATGAGAGACTATGTCCAATGCAGTGGCTGTACTTCCATATGACCCCCATAATGAACAATTATAAACTAGACATTACACAATTAACGTGTAACGCTTTTGGGCTTCTATGGAAGTACCGCCACTGGTCCAATAATGTCATACTTATCCACGAACACACTGCGCTTCAGAATGGATACAGCATTCACTGGCATCATCATCAGCTCATGTATACCCTACTGCTGGACACCGGCCACCTCCGCAGCTATGAGAGATTAGGCCTTAGTCCACAACGCTGGCATAGTGCGGGTTAGTGGTTAGTCACTGTACCGATTATGAAATCCATGCAAATGTGGCGCATTTCGTTCATTTCGCATCGAAATATTTTCTCTCTAAGTCATATTCTATTATTTTCATAATATTTACTTATGCGTTCATTTTCCTACATATACGAGTAATATATAAAGAATACTATAGATTTTTCTACTATTTTATATATATGCTCAGATGTCTCGAAGACCACTTTAAGCTGTCAATCGCGATGCCCGTAATATGACAAAAGGCGTGAAGGTAATTCCTTTGTTTCTTTGCTGCGGCTTTCAGCTGATGGGTCGAATTAGCTGAAACGACATTTTGACGTAACCATCATACTACGGGACAAGGGGAGTGTAAAAGGTTTTGCTAAAAATAAATATCTAAACTAAAAAGTTAGCGACAACTTTTTGGTCACGGACTGGATTGGGAAAAAAATAGTTTCGAGATTGAGTCTGACTGATGCTTCTAAAACCTAGAATTCAACAAAGAAAAATAAATCATGTTGTAACGGAATATAGAATACTTTATTCTAGCAGTAGTCGTCTTATTGATTATAATTTATTAAGGTCTTTATGATGATGAACATGAAAATGTTTCTTATACAAAAATATTTTTACTGCTTTGTTAATGGACTTTTAAAGTAGAGGAATGAGGAGAAACATGTTTTAATGATAAATATCTAAGCAACGTCTATTATTAACATATACCCAAGAAATCTGCACACCGAAAAGTTCTTTGGAATTTTTTAGGTCGCCAACCCACACTAGGCATGAGTTGTGGGCAGCTTAACCCCTATCGTCAGAAGATGAGATCTGTGCGAAGCAGTGGGACGTATAAAGCAGTAGCGGTACTTCCATAGAAGCCCAAAAGCGTTACACGTTAATTTTGTAATGTCTAGTTTATATTTTTTATTGTGGGGTCAGGATATTCTCATTTATATTTCAAATTGCTCTTGTTAAATAAAGATTTGAAGCATAAAGATTATTATTCGGAATTTTGTAAGGCAAACTAGGCTTTTGGGCTTCTATGGAAGTACCGCCACTGGTATATAGACCTATATTATCATCACTGCTGTTATCATACGGCTGTTTGCACCATTATCCCGACAACTATTCTCCTGAGATCGCCGATGCGTCACTACACCTATAGATATTCTACGCGAAGTGTTTATAAACTGGTCTCGCGGCACAAGTATTTGCCGTGCGATCTAGAGGTCCTGGGTTCGATCCCCGGGCCGGGCAAAGTGTTATTGGGTTTTTCCATTAGGAAATTCTCAGTAGCAGCATGGAGTCTGGAAATTTTCCCGAAAAACGGCAATAGGCTCGCCCCCTATTACGCGGGACTGATAAATACCTGGCGAAATGTGGGTGCAGAAATGCAACTCTGCCTACCCCTTCGGGAAATACAGGCGTGAGTTTATGTATGTATGTATTATCATCACAAAACATCCCTTAGCGCGTCTGTTGCAATCCCCCTCACTTGGATGTCGCAGAAAAATCCAGAGGCGTAATTACTGTGGCACGGGGCGCGGGCAGAATGTATGCTAATTTCGCCTTTTCACAGGGCCGCATTAGTACGGGGCTCGCATTAGCCGGCTACGACCGTACGGATGCCTACAAGTCATTTAAAAACACATTTGAATGGCTCTTTCATTCTGTTAAAAAACTGCTAAGATTCGAGGTATAATGGAGTCTGTGACAAAATCTATGAAAACGGGACCTCGGTAATAATGTGCAAGAATAAAAAGGTATGATTCACTAATGATATTATTTTTAATTTAGATCATAATTGATGTGTATCATGAATTGTCTACATCCTGAGCCAGCTCGATGTTAGCTTACTGTGATCGGCGAGCGAGATTCCCAGATACTTAATTTACTGTTAGCAGTGATGGCCTCGAGGTTTGGGCGCGCGGTCGAGAATCTCGGCGGTCGCGGGTTCAAACCCCGGGCACACACCTCTGACTTTTCGGAGTTATGTGTGTATTCACGATGAATTATCACTTGTTTTAACGGTGAAGGAAAACATCGTGATGAAACCTGCACACCTTAAAAAAAGTTCTTAGGAACTTCTTAGGTGTGTAGTCCATCAACCCGCAGGACTAAGTAACTATTACTGGTTAATTCATTCAGGGAGTTGGATTGGACATCCATTAGTATTATATTAATATTTATTAGTATTAAATTCTGGATCTTATTGCAATTACCTTAAAGTGCAAATTACTGGCATAAGTGGTCACGTAAAACAAATAATTTAATATGTACTAAGAAACTAGGCCAGCGTGGTGGACTAAGGCTTAAAACCCTCTCAGTTGTAGGGGAAGCCCGTGCCCAGCAGTGGGACGTATATGGGCTGATGATGATGATGATGATGATGAATTTACTGTTGCTAGAATATTGGTAAACTTGGTGATCTAGTAGAGAGAAACCGCATTTACGTACCACTGCAGTGTGTTGCAGTTGCTATAAGATGTCTCACATAGCCGTACATTTAATACATTAATATTTACAACTTTAACCATAACAGATTCCGAGTATACACATCGGCCTCGTCTGTTCCAACGTGTATTGTGTAATATATAATTTAACAACGTGTGGATGCCTTCAGAGCTGAGCTCGTAGTAATTTAGCTGCTCAATTAAGAAGGCTCTCGTATAAGTAGGTACACCTCGACGCTCAGTGTGTTGCAAATTATCCAGGTTATATTTGTCTTGTTAAAAATTAACTACGCTCGCGTTGTGATGAGCTTGGCTCATTACTTGGTCCAATATTAAAATGAAATGGTCGTTTAATTATTATCAAGCAAATTTGATAGAAGGCGAGTAGTATACAACCAAGGTTGCTGGATTTTTGTTGGATTGTTGCTGGTTGTTGAGTGCAGACCGCTTCTATCTTTATTCTATCGGGCACTATTTATAGTCACTCGGCTTTAGGGAGGCTTATGTCAAGATGTTTAGTGATAATGGCGATGAAGAATTAGACAGAACTGTTTTCAACAAATAAAATTGTAGTTATTTCTCTTGCTCGTATTTAAAATGGAAGTTATTTTAACTCATACATATACAGGGTTGGGCAGTATTTGAATTACTTGTAATTGAAATACAAATACGTATTTTGTAATTAGTATTTCAAATACTCGAGGCTTCAAAATATATTTATTAAAATACATTTAGCCTTCATTTAGTATTAAGTTTGTGCTCATCAGGACCTGCAATGACAAAACAAAAACCTCCTTAAAAAAACTATTCCAAAACAAATAAATATGCATAATTTTGTAATTTGTATTTCAATTAAAAATAGCTAAAATACTGTATTTTGTATTTCAAATACCTTACTTAAATGTATTTTGTATTTTAATTACTTGCGATACAGTATTTTGTAATTTGTATTTCAATTAAAGCAAAGCATGTATTTTGCCCAACCCTGTACATATACGGATGTTTAGTAGATCAAAAAGTATGTTGTAGTTTATTAAACTCACGATAAGTTTCTTGTTTCGTGTGTAGTTAGTACCTTTTATTGATATTAGCTGATCCTTATTAAAATTCGTGGCGGTACTTCCATAGAAGTCCAAAAGCCGAATAATATAATAATACCGAATAATGATCTTTAAGTTTTAAATGTATGTTTAACAAAAGCAATTTGACATAATATAAATGAGAATGTCAAGATGTTCTAAACACAATAAATAATTATAAACTAGACCTTACAACACTGCAAGACGTGCAACGCTTTTGGGCTTCTATGGAAGTACCGCCACTGTAAAATCATTACATTTTTTGGTACACAAGTACCAAATCTGACGATTTCAAATTAGATATCCCGAGAGAAATTAATGACACAAACTTTTGAAATTATTACCGCGGGGCTGACTAATATTCGATTGCAAGCACGTCGACGAACGAGCATAAATTATTTAGTTCTGTATGTGCTCGTTGCTAAATAATTTCGCGGTAACTCGTCAGCGAAACGCAAAGTTAATAACGTTGTATGTAATTCGGGGAATAATTTTCTGTTCTCTTGTGGGACTTCGTAAAATATTAATGTTATGACTGAATTAAATTATTCAAAATATGATACTGATAAAACATTAAAAAAAAATCATATTGATATGGACAAACCCCAATTAGAAGACCCAATAGCTTGAGGGTAACTTTTAAGTTATCCGTTCTAGAATTTCAACCTGACAATTTTCAGGCAGCAATTAATTAAACATCTTATATACCTACGTTATAGTTCAATGTTCAACATATATTTTTAACAGAAATATTTTTCATGGCGGTTTTGTATACAAAATACAAAAATTAAAACAACGCCACCTACCGGCACTGGAGCAGACCAACACGAACATACCATAAGATAACAAATTCAATAACAATGGTAATCAAATTTCGAACAGCTATCCCTACAGAATAGCTCACAGGGCTAATGGGACGCCATGGATTTGCATGCCAATGCCAGTTGAAACGGCATACGTGCCGCTTACAAGAGCGAAGTGAATGGAGCGAATTTGTATTGGTAGGGGGGAAGCTAGCGGAGGGGAGTGGGCGAAACGAGCTTCCGATGCGAGCTTCAGAATCCTCGTGTCGCATTGGGACACCGATTGGCTTTGTATACGTTTGTTAATGCAGATTTACTTTGGTTTACGGCTACGTAAATATGTTGTAGAATGTTAGTTCCCTTTGTTGTATTGTTGTTAAAGTACTCGTAAGTACACGTAGCAAGTAAACACATGTAGAGTAACACACAATTTCCAAACAGTTTTTACGAATGTACTTAAAGTGAAGTATTATCTATTTAATATAGGAGCAGCGGAATCTCATAACAAAGGTATTGTCATACTTTAAAATGAATGTTTCAATATAAAAACCGTATTTAGGTTAAGCATCGAAATTGCAATGAAGAATTTTTTATTTATTTTTAAAGTACTTTGCATAACATCAAGTGGACATTAAACAGTTATGTAAGTTAGCACACGATAAAATTAGCCTGACCTTGATGCTTTTTGCACAAGACTAAAACTGAAGGTATAGGAGGATTGTATGAGGATGTGAAAGAAGTAGAGATCACCAGTATGTCTTATATACTTCATTATCTTCCAAGTTAGTGGAATACTAATGTAGGTTGCATTGACAGTCTCGTAAAATTTGTTCGATATACAAAAGTATCTGGTAAACTGCAATTGGTTGGTTCTCCATAACATTGATGTGGAAGCAGGAGTGTAGAAAAACAACTCTGCCCAAAGTATACTGGTATGTACGTAATATCATCATCAACCCAAATACGTCCCACTGCTGGGCACGGGCCTCCTCTACAACTGAGAGGGTTTTAGGCCTTAGTCCACCACGCTGAAATTTTAGGTGTGCAGGTTTTATTACGATGTTTTCCTTCACCGTTAAAGCAAGTGATAATTCATTGTGAATACACACATAATTTAGAAAAAAAAAGAGTTGTCTGCCTGGGGTTTGACCCTGCGACCGCCGAAATTCTCGACCGTGCGCCTAAACTTCGAGGCCATTACTGCTTCACGTATTGTGCTTCACTTAATATAGATAGATGTAAACCTCAACAACACATCTGAACAAGACACCTGAAATACGCGAACTTCTATTTGCATTCGCCATTCATATAATCCACTTCACAAGTAGTAAGTGCGGAACACAAAAGCCATTGAGTGGTGTTATTAACTGTGCGAAATGTGAAAAATTCTCGGCGCACGGTCGGCCGGGTCTCGGGGTTCGGATGCCTACATTCGGCCGGTACGAAGGTCGTCGGGGAATTTATATGACGCGGCTTGATTCCGCGCTCGGGGCTAGAGAATTCGACCTTGGCAATCTATTCAGGTTGTTGATGGTGCTCAATGTAAGGTGAAGAATTAATGAGATTCAGATGATCAGTGAGTCGCGAATTAAACATTTTTGAGCCTTAGAGAAATTTGCCTTGTATATTTCGGAAAAAGGTGTTTATTTTTCTAATATAATGACTGGAAGGAATTTCCATTACTTATTTCATGCTTTAAGTATTTTTTTAAAAGTAAAGTGAATAAAATAATTTTCCGAATAATTACATAACATTAAATTGTCGCGTATTATAAAGTGCAGGCCGTTTCAATCTATACATCTATACAAATAAATAAAATTGGAGTGTCTGTTTGTAATATTGAAATAACGACTTTTTAATAAATGCATATACACAGTACATATACCAAAATAAGTTTTTTTACAATTTTTGTCTGTTTGTTCTGGCTAATCTCTGAAACGGATGGACCAATTTTAACGCGACTTTCACTGGCAGATAGCTGATGTAATAAGGAGTAACTTAGGCTAAAAAAAGAACAAAAAACAAAAATAATAATCAAAGAATCGGCTGTTAGGCGGAACGAAGTTTGCCGGGTCAGCTAGTACACGATACAATTCACCATATTAATTTAATACTCATCATAGTTAGGAAAACGTAATTTTTTCGTGATTCTTTTAGCGTCAATGTGTTTGTAATCTCCGTAACTATTACCTGTCTAAGTTTTAGATGACGGTCTGTTTACACTCTGTATACAGTAGTTTACAAAATTACGACCCAGAATATCACTTTATAAAATCGCTAAAAAATGGTTCTCTAGTTAACGTCATCAAGACAAAATGAAAGTCGTAAATTAGACGACAAAATCGAAATAAAAGTAGACTGCATGTTCTAATGTATTTGATATATTCATTCAGTTAAAACCATTAATGAATAGACTCGAACCGATTTTTAAAAATATTATTTCAACGCGAGTTAAATACTTTGTAAGATAATTTACTAATGCGTCTTTTCATGTTATAATGTCAATATTTTAAAAGTGAGGTTTAAAATATAAGTTGAACTAAAGTTTTTAGGGTTCCGCACCCAAAGTGTAAAACACGACTCTTTAACTAAAACGTCGTTGTACATCTGTCAGGCCGTATCTCATGAACCGTGATAGACAGGCAGTTAAAATCGTCAATTTTAAGCTATTGACATAAACATACATACATAATCTCACGCCTGTATTGTAGACAGAGGTGCATATCTGCACCCACATTTCTTTAGGTATGCATCGGTTCCACGTAATAGTGGGCGAACCTATAACCTTTTTTAGACTCCGTGCTGCTAATGAGAATTTCCTAATGGAAAAAAACCCTTCCTGACTCGGGAATCGAACCCGTGACCTCTAGATCGTACGGCACATACTCTTACCGCGAGACCACGATGCAGTTTATTATTCACTAATCATCATCAAATCGATTACAACAATAAAAAAATTCCAATCTCGCGTCAAAATATAAAAAACAGACAAGTAATCGATTATAAAGATCGATTGTTGATTAATCGTGTCCCGCCCTAGTCTCGCTTCCAGTTGATTTATTGCGCGCCTCGGGGTAATTCGCGGGGACATGAGTTTTTCACTTATCGGGGAAATACGTGACTGGCTCTAAGGAGACATCAACGTATATATTACCGAGTAAATTTATCGATGTCAATATTTGTGTTGCGGTTGATCGGTATTTCTGTTGGTGTTATTTAAGCTGGTATAATTATTTACAACGTATTTATTTAAAACTTTTTTGTACACATAAGATTAAAAGTAAGGAATACAGTAAACTAAAAAAGTACAAAAGGCGGTCTTATCGCACAAGGCGATCTCTTACAGACAACCAAGGATGTGGATGCAGGAAGAGAAATTACGAAAATTAAATAATAAAAATATAACAGGGAACGTTAAAATATATATTTCAATAAACATTCATACATACATATAATATATATACATAAATAGAGATATCTTCATTTACCAAGGCAAGTAACATTCTTTCAGATTTTTTTAAAATGATTTACTAGTCTTATGGTCACTGGAAGTGAGTTCCACAATCTAGCAGCTTTGACGGTGAAGGAGTTGTCCATGAAAGTAATAAATGTAATGATCAATAGGACTATAGCTGCATAGAGCACCCCTCTTGGTTTTGAAAGGAGTTAAGTTTTAAAGCATCACGCGGGAATAGCCGACTTTTGGTTTCGAACCTATTACGATAATTGAGATTTATACCGATTGACCGATTTTGGCATTCCTTAATGTTACATACATACATACATAAACTCACGCCTGTATTCCCCGAAGGGGTAGGCAGAGTCGCATTTCTGCACCCACATTTCGCCAAGTATGTATCAGTCCCACGTAATAGGGGGCGAGCCTATTGCCGTTTTTCGGGCACATTTCCAGACTCCGTGCTGCTACTGAGAATTTCCTAATGGAAAAACCCAATAACACTTTGCCCGACCCGGGAATCGAACCCAGGACCTCTAGATCGCTCGGCACATACTTGTACCGCGAGACCACGAGGCAGTCAATAGTCAATAGACTAATTTACGACGTCATACAACAGATAGTAAAGGAGAAGAAAATACACAAAGCCCTGTAATATTGATGCTGCTAAAACCAATATCAGCTCATAACGCTAACGCCAATTTTTCACAGATTACAAAAAACTCCTCGCGCCTATTACCGTCGGAAAGAGAAATTAATCTTCCGAGGCAATTTATTGCACTAATAACATTAATATATCTTACGGGAATAATCTTCACTCAATATTCCACCGGCACCACGAACGGATACCGCTGATGTACGCTATAATTTATTGGCGCGTGCATCGCTCGCCGTGTGCTGAGGTGAAATTACGCGGTGCTAACATATCGATCAATGAATGATACATACGGTGTTGCGGCGATACATCATAACTAATGAAGTGCCGCAAAACGTTGTATCTACTCTCGGTATTCGGTCAGAATGCGAGCTTGCTTATTGAATATATTATTTCATTGAAAAGGAATTGAAATTATTCGACGGTGAATCAAGAGGCCGCTAGTACAATCACAGCACCGAAACCTAGCCTAACCTTGCTGGTAGTAGGATATTCGTATCCGCCCGGATAGCGACCACCGTACACAGGGCGTAAAACCCGCCATAGTGGCACATGCAAGTGTGCCGCGTTCCGGGATCAGCCAGTGTATATCCGGTTTTCGGGGGGGGCTTCAATCATGGTGAAAGGATGACCGTGCCGGCATTTTTGGCCGGTTTGTCGCGGTCGGTTCTTTGATCACCATGGTATTAGTCCCCCCAAACTTCTTCACAAGTAAGTTGAAGAGGTTTTCCGCCGGCATGATTGTGTCGACCAACGGGTGATCATCATCTCTCGCTGGTCGGCACTTTTTCTGGGCTCCATTACACTTACCATCAGGTGCAATGGGGTCACTTTGCCGTGCCTGTATAAAAAAAAAAAAAAAAAAAAAAACACAGTACACAGTTATTTGTTTCGGGACAGAAGCTCTCGTAGCTACTTATACCCATGGCACAAGCCTTATATTTTAGTATAAGGTTACATATTATCCGTTGATTGTATTTATTCATTTTAAATGATTCGAGATTAGGTTAAGCATAGCCAATTAATGAATTCTGAGCAATCAAGCAAAGGTGCCTTTTCTATTTGACATGCACGGATGTTATATACTTTGTTGTATTAAAAAAAAATACACCCAACAGTCACATTCATAGTACTGACCCCACATTAAGATACGAGTCTTGTGTCGTGGGTATCAGAAACTACGAGAGACTTTTCGATCGCACAAACACCCAGACCAGAAACAAATATTTGTGGATCACACAAACATTTGTCTCAGTGCGGGGATCAAACCCGCGGCCTTTCGTTTCGCAAGCTGGTGTCTAGCCAACTGCGCCACGGGACTGTCGACGACGACTTAATAACATCATCATCATCATACATCATCAGCCCACATACGTCCCACTGCTGGGCACGGGCCTCCTCTACAACTGAGAGGGTTTAGGCCCTAGTCCACCACGCTGGCCTAATGCGGGTTGGCGGACTACACACCTAAGAAATTCTTAAGAACTTTTCGGTGTGCAGGTTTCATTACGATGTTTTCCTTCGCCGTTAAAGTACGTGATAATTCTTTGTGAATACACACATAACTTCGAAAAGTCAGAGGTGTGTGCCTGGGGTTTGACCCTGCGACCGTCGAGATTCTCGACCGCGTGCCTAAACCTCGAGGCCATCACGACGATTATAAAGTCAATTATAATCAACGTACTTTTATCTGCGTTAACAATCTAAAAACAACAGTGAAACTTTTATATAGGCTTTGACAAACAAATTAAATTACACTTTCATTCGGACTCAAGCAAAACGAAAAGACAGTTTAACCCACATTCCTATTCAAATTATTTTGACAAGCGTTTCGCTAATCGGTGTCATTCCGACCACGTCTCAATGTTCGGCAGAAAAGCGAGGAAACTGCCGCGATCGTACATTCTGCGAAACTAATTTACATGGCTAAGTGACGGCGGGACGGATGGAACTAAAATTGGCAATGACTGGCGATTCCGAAGTCGTCAGAGGGCCGACATAATTCGTTTACGATAAATGTGCCGATATCAATGAAATAAACGATAGTATAAGTTCTTTGTCGTCACATGACTATAATATTGAGGGTATTTTAATAAAATCGAATAAATGCACAATATGTGATACTGTGGAAGTTCACTTATACACATATTTTTCGTACAATTAACTGAAATTCCAGGTGTTATTGTTGTATAGAACTTAAAGACATACATATTATACGTAGTTGCCTCATGGTCTCGCGGTACAAGTGTGTGCCGTGCGATCTAGAGGTCCTGCGTTCGATTCCCGGATCGGGTAAAGTGTTATTGGGTTTTTCCATTAGGAAATTCTCGGTAACAGCACGGAGTTTGGAAATGTGCCCGAAAAACGGCAATAGAACTTGGCGAAATGTTGGTACAGAAATGCACCTCTGCCTACCCCTTCGGGGAATACAGGCGTGAGTTATGTATGTATATATATTATACGTTATTTTAAACTGGGAAATCATTTATTACTAATACACATAAAACTTTTAAAAAAGGTCTTTCCTCGGGTCTGTTTTGCAACTGTATTGAAAATTTTTGGCACTACAAAGTGACAACACCATACTCCCATTCTACGACTACCAAAAATGCAACATTGAAAACACTCACGACAGTATCGCTGTTCTAAACCAACCATAACCGAGAGAGGGAAAAGTAACATAAGCCGAAAATGAAACACCGACGACACCGACCCAACCAATTAGCAGCGAATGGAGAAAAACAAACGGAGGAAAAGCCGGGGAACTCGGAACGCCCAAAGCAAACATCTCTATCACATTTATCCGCCGCTCAATACGAAATTGCTAGCCGTGATCAGAAGTCGCATTAGTGCCGTCTCTACGTGTGTAGGTAGAGTGGTAGAGCGCCGTCTCTACACCGCGGGGGTTCTTGATTTATTGCCCTCAAGCAACAAAAGGTTGAACAACGGAACAATTTTCTTTATATTTTCTATTTTATTGCGCCACAGTTGGTTACACATTGCGGTTGTGGAGGCCAGTGTTGTGTTAAGACTTAAGAGCTGTTTTGTCGCACTGATTAAATCAATTTATGGCCGGAAATATGACCGGAAGAAATGGACTTTCGGTCGATTGGATAGCAATTTTCATAGATATATTACTTGAAATTTAACATACATACATAGCCAAAATAAAATAAGCTATTTAATACCACATGTCCATAATAATAACTATTCAATAACACGTGATTTACACAGTGTGACACCCAATGCTTTTAATCTTACAATAATGTTACAAATTACAATATACCAAAGTTTTTTTTTTTTGACAAAGAATTGTCATGTACTTTAACGGTGAAGGTAAACATCGTGATGAAACCTGCTCACCTAAAAGTTCTAAGGTTTTTTAGGTGTGTAGTCTGCCAACCCGCACTAGGCCAGCGTGGTGAACTTAGGCCTAAACCCTCTAAGTTGTAGAGGAGACCCGTGCCCAGCAGTGGGACGTATATGGGCTGATGATTATGATAATACTAAAGTTTTTAATGTGGTTTTAATAAGTGGCTCAATTACTGGGTGGCAGTGTTATTTTTATGATAAGAAACATTTACAATATATCCTATAAAGATACGAAAAAATATAAAATATAAGAACTAGCCTTTACGAGTCCTTAACAAAACATTTGTAGGGCAAGTCGTAGCTCACTAGAACTGTTGTAATGCGGATTTACGAGCGTTCAGACCTCACCGAGCCTTCAGTAAATAATAACATCGTAACATTATATAAAACAAATGAGTTTCGAAGAAATGAAATCTATGACAAAAATTATTGTGCAAATATTTTGGAGATAGAATTGGAGTTTGACTTTTTAGGATATTGACGAGCACGCTACGTGCTTTTACTAAGCCGGTGATAAGTTTCCAGCATGAAAAACTTTCATAAAATGCTGAATTTTGCGTACATATGTAAAAATATTACATGTAAATAAAAAAAAAAATAGTTTCCGCGCTGAATTTTCGCTCTCAATATTCCGAGTTAACAATTCAAAATAAATAAAATCGAATTGCAAATAGACGTTTATTCGAGCCAGCTAAAAAATTCCTTACAGAGGCAGTACGTTGTGCGAATAAAATTTACAACATTATTGGGAAGGACGTATTTTGACGAGGGTGTTCTTAATAAGCGGCCAATCAGACGTTTGTCGGGATGAAGTGGGAATGCGAGGGAGGATTGTTGAGTAACATGTTATCCTTAGCTAAACTGTCAATGTAAATCGTTACTATGCGGCGACTGAACAAGATTCTTAGATCATCATCATCAGCCCAACTACGTCCCACTGCTGGGCACGGGCCTCCTCTACAACTGAGACGGTTAAGGCCTTAGTCCACCACGCTGGCCTAGTGCGGGTTGGCGGACTACACACCTAAGTAATTCCTAAGAACTATTTAGGTGTGCAGGTTTTATCACGATGTTTTCCTTCACCGTTAAAGCAAGTGATTATTCATTGTAAATACACACATAACTTCGAAAAGTCAGAGGTGTGTGCCTGGGGTTTGAACCTGCGACTGCCGAAATTCTCGACCGCGCACCTAAACCTCGAGGCCATCACTGCTTCTTTCATCATCATTCTTAGATAAATTCTTGGAAACTCCTAGCACAGACGAATGTTTTCAGTAAGCTATTCAGATAAGCGATTAAGTGGAGAAGTTAAAAAAAGAATAAACACACTCAATATATCACTGCATAGCTTAATCCCAACACTTACTAACTTATATACTTGTTTCGTACCAGAAACTGGGAGAAGAATTTCTGTAAATACTTGAAGTTTATCAACCAGTATCAGACTACATTTTTATATACACACATACATATGTAGATCGTATTAGTGATTCTATTATCCTTCTTAACCCTATAAAGAAGTGCAGGATGGCATGTTGCGATCGCGCGGAGACACTACAGTCGTAGTGAAGCCTATTCATTCAACAAATAAATGCTAATGTCGTCACATCATCATCATCATCATCATCCCATATACGTCTGCTGGGCTCGGGTCTCCTTTACAAATATATATCAGGTATATTATATATATTGTAATGGTGACGTCACCGCTCACTTCTCTCCGCTGTGGTCCCCATTGAAGTTCAGCTCCTTTGAGGCTCGGCGCACTCGGTGTCGCGGTCCACATGGTTACACATTTCTACTTCGCTTACCCTCAAAGAGCGAATTTTCCACATGCGCGTACGGCACATTTAATCTCAAATCTACTATGAATTGATAATTGAGGTATTCCGATATATGAATAATAGTAAATTACGCACTTTTTTTTTACGAGAGGAAAACTCTTTAAGCTCCCCTGTTCGGTACCTCGGGGGAGGCCTAAAGGGTTATGTCGGGGTCTCTGGCCTTCCAACTCAGCGCGCGGAACAATTGTGCGCTTTAGCTGAGTTGGGTCCCTAACCAAAATCCTACGCCAGCATACCGACTAAAACCTCTCGGTGACCATCTCGCGCATTTAGGGCGGTTTTGCGGCATCTCAGGGCGAGAAGCGCCCTAAATGGTCCGCGTCCGCCCAGCGCACCGTCCATTTGTGGACTCCTCCAAATTGGGAGGGCTTCAGATGCCCTCCACTTACGCTCCTTGGGAGAAAAGTAGGACATTCTCACCCGCGGATTATTGTGAGAATGTCCTTCTTATCTCACGTGATGCGTATATATTTTTTTCCCAGCTAGATGAAATAGCTCGCTTTTAGTTCCTGATACGAGGGAGAAAAGTGACGTAAGTAAATAAACGCTTTAATAAACATACGGTTGCTAGGTAACCGGGAGGTAAAGTGATATAGTCGTATGCGCGTTAGTGTCGACTTGCCGGGAGAGAATTGGCCACTTTTCTCCCGCGTGCCAGGGACTAAAATCGAACTTTTCATACCGGGGGGGGGAAAAAACACATATTATTATCAGTAACTTATTTACTATTAGCTGTAACTCGCGGTTTCACGCGCGCCAAATTTAATTGTACCATACAATTTTTGGAACACTTAAAGGGATTTAAAGGGTGAATTTTTCGAAATCATTTTTTTATTACTCCTCATACTACGAGTAAACACTTAACACGTGTACAAAATTTTGCGCTCCAATCAAATTAGCTGTGAGGTGATCACTTAAGTCAGTCAGTAGTGAACCCAAATATTATATGATTGCAAAACAGAAATGGAGGGTGGCCTGTTGGTCAAGCAAAAGGTGTATAGATGCATTAAGGTAGTCACGGAGTGTAGTCAAGAGGATCTAAGATCTAAGGTCCGTCAACCGTAAGTAAAAATATACCATAAATATGCCAATTCTGAGGAGCCCACAACTGGACGATATGCCGGGCTGCAGTGGGGATCCATTCTGGGTGTTTCTCGCCTGCAGATGCCGTACTACTCCAAATGCGCGTGAAATCCACCGAGAGGTTTTAGTCGGTATGCTGACCATTATTCCTTTCGACCTTTCCCGAGGTACCGAAAGGGGGGCTTAAGGCGCTTTTATCTCATTAAAAAGTGTGTACTAATTATATATGTATATAATAGGACTCAGGCGTCTCAACTTTATTCTTCACCTTTCATTCATTAAAATCACGATATACAAGTACGTACATACAGTTCAAAGAGCCTAGCGTAAAATTTTTGCCCATACATCACAACCAGCACACCAATAAAACACAGGTCTTTGAAGCCGCAACAAAGATCGAATGACAAGGTGAAATATTAACGAGCGAGGGTCCATCAGGGTCGGGGGGTGACGCCCCCTCACCGGCCAGGGGGTAATTAATTCGCATCGCACTCGCGACCCTTGCTCCCGACCTCAACGTGTGAATTAAGAATAGACAGACCTTTCACTAATTAACTTATGTATTTCCCTCACTTATTTACTCCTTCGTGGATCGTATTGCGGCTTTGAATATATAGTATAATACGTAGTAAAAGTTAATACTTTTATTTATTTATTACTAGCTGTCCCAGCAGACTTCGTACTGTCAGGAAAATCTTTAAGCGATATGCCGACAGCAGCGTCACCTACCGAGTCCAATTGTGTTTTGAAACCATCCAGGGACCCATCGGAATATACATAGAAAATTTCATCCCAAGCGGTCAAGCCGTTTAAGAGAAGTTCGATGTCATACATCAAAATATTCATTTTTATATAAATATAATTAGATTAATATACTCGTATACAACTATGTTCAAGATATAGAAGGCCGTGGATTACTTCACCACGTTGAGGCAAATGCTCGACGTCTCAATATTCAGTCGGATCGACAGTTATAAGTGTTCTCGGGTTCTTTACCCAAGTCGAGAAAAGTTTTATTTAGTCTTTTGCTACGAAATAGTCAGTAGTAGCACGGAGTCAGTTTTTTTGAAAACAGAAAGAGGCTTGTAATCCGTCAACTCTCATTGTGTGAACGAAGTTGCCCAACCTCTCTCAGTTGTAGAGGAGGCACATGCCCAGCAATATTACTTAAAAGGCAGTAATACAAGTATACAACAAGTATATTTGAAGAGAATAATCCGTGAAAATCCCTGCCTAAGAGCAGATCACTCGCCGCCACTGTCGATTTAAACTAATGTCCGCAAGTTCACAAGTTCACACAGGTCGATCGGGCGGACTGGCGGCCGGCGCGCTCTACAAGCCTTTTCCATTAGCGCGCCATGTAAGCGGGAAAGTTAATTCGAGGGCCAATGTGACTGCATTCAGCCAAGCGATCTGTACCTGCGCCTGTCGGGATTATCTAGGATATTGGGTTTCAGAGCTATTTCGATTGTCCATTATGGTGTAAAATATTAATTGGTTATTTCTGCGATATTTCAAACTGTCTCTTCATAATGACCGCATTAGCGAAATGACAGTGCAAACAGTTTCAAATATCGAAAATCGATTACGAGTGTCTCTGCCCAAATGAAAATCAAGGCTGATCAGAATCAGTATTCAAAGGTATGCAAAGTATTGTTGTGGACTTACTATAGCTTGTATTGATTCAAAAAATATAAATAATAAATAAATAAATACACCCAACAGTCACATTCATAGTTCTGATCCCACATTAAGATACGAGTCTTGTGTCGTGGGTATCAGAAACTACGAGACTTTTCGGTCTCACAAACACCCAGACCCGAAACAAATATTTGTGGATCACACAAACATTTGTCTCGGTGCGCGAACCCGCGGCCTCTCGTTTCGCAAGCTGGTGTCTAGCCAACTGCGCCATGGGGCTGTCTATAAATATACATGTATATATTCAATAAATATGTATACATGTATATATTATACACGCATAAGCTTACGTCTGTCTCTCTTGTGGTAGGCAAAGACTATAAAGCGCCAAATGCAACGGTCCAAACTAACTTATTTTCGCTTGCTCAATTGAAATTATTCTTTTGATGCATGCGAGTTGGTTTCGAGGACTTTTTACTTGATCGCTCCTTAATAAATCACCAATTAATTATTCATACCATTTACTTATATTTATCACATATAGCCTCAGATGTGCGTGATAGTCGTAGACATGTTTATGTCGATATGCTGGATAAGTTTGTCAGTTTTGTAAGAGGAAAAAATTAATAGGCCAATAATCACTCTATCCCTGATGAAACGATTAGAGCCGTCAGGACATAGTATGGACTATAACCTCTTTACTTGACTCAACAATACCGGCCTTCGCTTCGAAGGAGGGATCATGCCGACTACAGCTCACTTGGAAATGTCACAATCGAATATTCACTAAGGCCACTCATTCCCAATACAAAAGGAGGGCAATGTTCATTATTAATCTATAAAGGAATTTTGAATTCGGCGTCGACAATGCTGTGACGGCGAGTTTCAAACGGACACTTGAATAAGACCTCCCCCTTCCAATTGCCTGTCAGGGAACGCTTCAACATTCCTTCTATTTAATTCCAAAAGGATCCCCTCTTTCCGTCCCTCACACCGCCGTAAATATCAGTTCGACAGCATGGACGTACCACGAGATTTTTATGTACTAATTCGAATAATTCAGAGCAAGCATATCACAGATTTAAGAAAGTAATAAGAAATAAAATTGCGAAAAGTGAAGTATGTAATTCCTTGGAGTTCGACGAGAGAATCGTAAGGGGCATTATTGAACACTAGCTTTTGCCCGCGAAGTTCCGTCTGCGTAGACTTCTGGGTTGGGTGCAGAAACTAACTAAGTGAATCTATAAATCAAAAATTACGCTAATTGTTGCTAGTAGTTCACCACTGGAGGTCATTTCTGTCTTTGAGAGTCGTCTCAAGTGACATTATGACATTTTTCATAACGTCAGATCGTCTCATAAATTTATCGCGAAAATGTATCTAATGTCATCTAGGTGCGTATAATGACACTTAACATCGCATAATGACACCGAGCCCCATAAAAATGCACATGATAACATTTTACTGTACCAGTCACCACTACTCCACAGTGCTAAATGGCATTTAACGTGAATTCAAGTCATCCAGGATACTGACTTCAAATAATGGTGCCTTTCGCGATTTCAGTTCCAAAAATGGCACCTAAATTCATAAAACGGAAAAATAGCTCTTCTATTCCTTAAGTTCCACTAAAATTCTTCTAAAATTGCCATAAGTGCCAAATATCGCACCTGTCGTCGCGTGATTTCCAATAACGGCACTTGTAGCCTTATAGATTCGACTAATGGAATCTGATGTCACTTCATCCGTTAATGGCACCTGACGTCACTCACCATCCACTAATAGCACCTAACGTCACTTAACATACACCAATAAAACTTATCGTCACTTAATTGTACATAACCGCACATAATCTTCCTTAAAGTTACTTATGGGTAAGCTCTTCAAAATCATATATCACATAAGAGAACTTAAAACCACCCAGTAGCAATACCAATCTAATAATGGCAAGTAAGTAACCTAAGTGCGTTTAACGTCACCTAAGTAAACTTAAGACCACCTTATGACACTTAACCGCACTTAACTATATTCAACGTAACTTAATGAATCCTTAGAATCTTAAATGGTCTAATGACACCTATCGTCTTCTAAGTGCCCGAAATGGCACTTATTGAATTATTCAAAAAAGTAGCCTATGTCCCTTTTAAAGGTCTCATTTATGTCCATACCAAAATTCATTCAAATCGGACAAATGGTTTAGGCGTGAAAGCATAACACAGGCAGTGTTACTTTCGCACTACAATATATGCTCATCCCACGGGAACCCTACATATTCCCGGGATAAAATGTAGCTTATGTTACTTCATAGTGTCCCATTTGTATTCAAACCAAAAATCACATAAATCGGGCGAATAGTATAGGCGCGATAGCCCATTCAAACGGGAATACTACATTTTGCGGGATAAAAAATATTCTACGTTGCGTCGGGGGGTCCTATGTAGCCCCATACTAAAAATCATTTAAATCAGTCCAATGGTTTAGGCCAGAAAGTATAACACAGGCAGCGTTATATTCGCATTACAATATATGCTCATCCCACGGGAACCCTACATATTTCCGGGATAAAATATAGTCTATGTTACTTCATAGGGTTCCATTTATATCCATACTAAAATTCATTCACGTTGGTCAAATGGTTTAGGCGTAAAAGCAGAATATTGACAGAGCTACTTATATCCATTCCCACGGGAATACTACATTTTCCGGGATAAAAAGTATCTTATAATGCTTCGGTGGGTTCCATCTACCCCCATACTAAAAATCATTTAAATCGGTCAAATGGTTTAGGCGTGAAAGCATAACACAGGCAGTGTTACTTTCGCATTACATTATATGGTCATCCCACGGGAATCTTACAAATTCCCGGGATAAAATTTAGTCTATGTTACTACATTGGATTTCATTTATCTCTGTACAAAAAATCATTTATATCGGTCAAACGGTTTAGGCGTAAAAACAGAATATTGACATAGCTACTTATACCCATTCCCACGGGAATACTACGTTTTCCGGGATGAAAAGTATCCTATGTTACTTCTGTAGGTTCCATCTATCTCCATACCAAAAATCATCGAAATCGGTTCAGTAGTTTTTGAGTTTAAGCGTAACAAACATCCAAAAATCCAAAAATACAAAAATCCAAAAATACAAACCTTTCCTCTTTATTATAATAGTATAGATATCCGAACCAATTGTTTTGTTTTAAATTGAAGACAACAGTAATCGACAATATTGTATTTTAACCTCATTGCGGATACTAAAGGGTGAAAATGCGGTCAATTTAGACATTAAAAACATCGTAGCTTCGAGTTCATTCGATCTAAAACTACACTGCCGATGTTACTGTACACTGTACAGGTTATACAGTCTAACAACCTTGAAGAACAGAAATCGTGTGACAAGATAAGGATTGATAGAGGATTTATTCTGAAAAATTAATATACAGAAAAAATTGCCACAATCCCAACACCATTGGTTTAAACAAGTTCAATAGTTTCTGCGGATAAAAATAATAACATCCTCATTAATACCGTAACACAATATCCAGTAGCCGTTCAGCATAAATTGAACTGAACAAAATTAAAATTACGAATTAATTAATTAGAAAATCTGACACACGGTGGTCCGCCATCGCAACTCCCGCGGGGTAACAGTAAATTAATAATCTCGCGTTCTCAGTCCCTCGTAATTGGGGTATTACAGACCAGATGGAATTAATTTTTATTACATTTTTTTAAACATAATTACAATTCGGCCGAAATGGGTCGCCCGCCGAGTTCGCATAATAAAATGACAATAATTTTAAACAATGGACCACCTTTATAAGTTTGCGCTGGGCTTTTGTTTCTGCTGAGTAAATATCCGAGGTTCGTGTAACAGCGGGCCGGAGGCGGAGGGCGGGGAGGGAGGGGGGTGTACATAAAATCGTATTTTTCCTCTAAAATGATTGTCTCTGCGAAGAGGGAATCTTTTAGTAAACATTACGAACGCTGTTGAATGTAAGTTTGGGTCGTCCGCAAACAAATGGAAAACGGTGTACTGCCCCGAAGCTTGTCGCCAAAGTCCATGTAAAATCGGGCATATGAAATTGAATAAAATGGCTAACTATTTATAGTAATAAAATAAAAATAAAAGAGATAGAACTCCTTTAAGGAGCACAGTACTTTTTACCTTATTTTTAAAAAGATGAAGATTATTTATTCTGTGTAAACATAATGTGTCTCCAGATTATGATATATGTATGTGTATCTTAAAACCTCAGTTCGAAGATGAAATATGAAGATGATGCCCCAATTACTGCGTTTTACATCAAGTGCAAAAGTCACTTAATTGTGTGAATCATAAAAAAATATATATATCTCGACACACCCTTAAAAATTTGCTATAATATTGAACATGGACAAAACTCGAGCGTAATGCTAATAGTAGTGTTTATTATTAATGGCGAAATCGTCGTGGCGAATCACAAGCAGGGCTGACAAGCGGATTCGCCGAAGTTGGTCCGGGCAGCGGATGCTCTCAGTCGCCTGCTGCCCAACATTGAGGGTCCTGGCTTCCCTTGCCGAAACCTTTATGCTGGACTCGTGCGGTCCATGGCCCTGTACGGGTGTCCCGTGTGGGCTAATTCCCTCGGCGCTCGCTGCGTCCGTTTGCTGCATCGTCCGCAACGTATGGTGGCGCAGCGAATCGCTAGAGGGTACCGCACGATTTCGCATGAGGCGGCCTGCGTTTTGGCGGGTACTCTGCCCTGGGAGCTGGACGCCAAGTCCCTCTCGTCATTGTTCTTCTGGCGGGAGGAGGCGTACCGGCGAACCGGACAGAGACCGGCCCCAAGAGAGGTCGAGGCCATGCTGGCCTCCCTCCGCAGCGCCGCCGTGGAGGAGTGGCGTTCCAGGCTGGAGAATCCAAGTGCTGGCGTGGCGACCGTCGCGGCAGTGCGTCCTGTCCTCCAGCAGTGGATGGACAGGCGCCACGGTGCGCCGACCTTCCGGCTAACGCAGGTGCTCACCGGGCACGGCAGCTTCGGTGCGTACCTGTGTCGCATCGTCGGAGTGGAGGAGACCGCCGTGTGCCACCATTGTGGCAACTGCCGTGAGGACACGGCCCAGCACACGCTTGAGGAGTGCCCAGCCTGGGACGAGGAGCGCAGCGCTCTCGTAGCGGTCGTGGGGAGAGACCTCTCGCTGCCGACTGTGGTCGCCGCCATGGTCGGCAGCCGGAGGTCGTGGAAAGCTATGCTCTCCTTCTGCGAACGTGTCATTTCGCAGAAGGAGAGCGCGGAGCGGGATCGGGAGCAGACCGATCCCGCTCGTCGCAACAGGCGACGTAGGAGGCGCCGGGTCAACGCGTAGCCCGGCGCCCAGAGGCCACACGGGGCCGCCGTCCCTACCTTGGCGGCCCCCGAGATGAAGACGCCACACGCGTCAGGTCGGTGTGCCTTTTGGCACCGCGCAGAGGCGGCCCCGGGTCAATCCATAGCTCTGGCTTCAAGGTATTCCGGGGCCGTCTCGCTGAATGCGCCGATGGTGGCCGTCGCGGCGTTTTTAGTCGGTATTACGGCGCAATTATTTTGGTAGGGACCCGGCCCAGCGGCCGCCCGCAATCACGGGCGGTAACATCTATGCTGGGTCGGAAGGCGCCGGTGAGTCCGACACACCCTCGCCCCTACGGGGGTGGGATGGTCCGTAAATGGATTTTCCCCGCGAGAAAAAAAAAAAAAAAAAAAAGGGCTGACAAGCGGAAGATAATAAATTAAACATAATATAGGTTACATTGTAGGTATACTAGTAAAGTAAAGTAGTTATGACCTCGAGGTTTAGGCGCGCGGTCGAGAATCTCGGCGGTCGCAGGTTCAAACCCCAGATATACTTCTGACTTTTCGAAGTTTTGTGTGTATTCATAATGAATTATCACTTACTTTAGCGGTGAAGGAAAACATCGTGATGAAACCTGCACACCTAAAAGTTATCAGAAATTTCTTAGGTGTTTAGTCCGCCAACCCGCACTAGGCCAGCGTGGTGGACTAAGGCCTAAACCCTGTCAATTGCAGAGTAGGCCCGTGCCCAGCAGTGGGTAATAGGAGAGCCCGTTTCAACGTATTGATAGACTAACTCATTTGACGTCATAATGTCTTATTTTGCAGTGCTAATATAAAAAAACAAGTCAGGAAAAATCATAAAAAATATTTTGATTATTTGGCAAAAAAATACCACTTTATTTTCCGATTAATTATGTCAATTTCATACAATTGCATTCTATTAGGATTTCCTCGGTAGCATATTAATTTGTCTATGCCTGGAAGGGCGTAGGGACCGCCAGCCCTGCACAACTCTATGGCTATAAATTGGGCTGAAGCGTTATTATCCAGAAGACGAAGGTCGAGAGCGCGCCGGCCGCCGGCCGTGTTTCACTCGCGCCTTAAATAATGATCACCGCTCACCTTACAGCTGTGCGTGATTTACGCACGCTTGTAAACAACATACACAACTATATTATGTGAATTTTGCTATATTTTGACGACGACTTCAGCGTGGACGTCAGGATTAATTCCAGTGAAATATATATGTGCGAAAATGTAGCAATTGTAGTTGTTTGTTGTAGTTCGATTTTAGATATTCATACAGACATCTAAATTTTCGAGAAGTAAACGAAGGTATCATCATCAGCCCATATACGTCCCACTGCTGGGCACGAGCCTCCTCCACGAACTGAGAGGGTTTAGGCCTTAGTCCACCACGCTGGCCTAATGCGGGTTGGCGGACTACACACCTAAGAAATTCCTAAGAACTTTTAGATGTGCAGGTTTCATCACAATGTTTTCCTTCACTGTTAAAGTACGTCATAATTCATTGCGAATACACACATAACTTCGAAAAGCCAGTGGTGTGTACCTGGGGTTTGAACCCGCGACCGTCGAGATTCTCGACCACGTGCCTAAACCTCGAGGCCATCACGACTTTGAAAAAAGTAGGTATATTATGAGCTAATTCAGGCAACAAACCAAATTTGTGCCAAATATCAAAACCCGAAAGCACGTTTAGAGCAATTTAGTAACAAACATCTAAATTCTAAACAAACAAACTTACAAAATTTTAACATAATCACAATAATAATGGATTTACTTCGTAGTTGAACTTAAAAATGTAATTATGTTTTATTCTGTCCTCTTAACCTATGTCCATTTTTACACGTTACAGAACGTACTTGCAACATTTCAAATTTGGGAGGTAAAGCAAGAAAACATTGCTAAGACCCGTATTTATAATTTAAAGTAGAGCCTCATAGATGTCCGTTTTGACTGCGGTAAAAATATCGGCTCAACTTACACTCCTTTCTCAACATCTATCAAATGAGCCTCCAAATGCGATTGCTTCGCGGACAACACTCGCAGATACTATTTGAACTGCACAAACCAATAAAAAGACACAAGATGGGTGTAGTGTTTGTATACTAGTCTCGGCGACACGGGTACTGAGGGATATAGTATTTGTATAATTGTCTCGGGGACACGGGTAGAGGGGACAGTCTCGTGAGAGCCGTTGGCGAGAGCGGACGTGTTACCCTGACTGCTGGTGACGTAACGAGCCAATACTTAACCCTCGTGAAGGCACGAGTACTACAATGGATAAAACACGAAAATGATTTTCATAACCAAGCTCGACATTCCCTCATCGGCTGCGTTCATAAATCTTCCTCATTCGCTTTTATTAAACTTACACGTCGGCCCAGTTAGAAAGTTGAGCCGTTAATTTCGCCACAAACACGCCGTGCTTACCGAAAAAACTGTTAAAGTATGCTAAAGTGACATTAAAGTTGATGCCGAAGCGTATTGGAGGCGTGCAAGGTGTTATGAAAGTTGGGAGATTGTTTGAACAGCTATTGTCGTAAATATGAATATTTTCGCGGGACGTTGCTTTATATGGTTATTGTTTGAAGAATATTGAATGTAAGACGCAATGGCTTAGGTGATCAGGCGCGAAGCATGTCACAAATTATTTTATTCTAGTAATGTTTGTTTTGTGTATAGTGTATAATTTATCGATATAAGCGCTATGGTGTATACTATTAAATAAATACACCCAACAGTCACGTACATAGTACTGATCCCACATTAAGATACGAGTCTTGTGTCGTGGGTATCAGAAACTACGAGAGACTTTTCGGTCTCACAAACACCCAGACCCGAATCAAATATTTGTGGATCATACAAACATTTGCCTCGGTGCGGGGATCGAACCCGCAGCTTTTCGTTTCGCAAGCTGGTGTCTAACCAACTGCGCCACGGGGCTGTCAGTTAGCTTATGTTGCTTTCATAAAAAAAAATATGTCAAAAGAATTTGTCAGTCGCTGTTTTAATTCCGACTTTTGCTAATTATTTGCTATTAGTGTAATTTAATTAATCATCACGCATTTAAGGTAATGAAAAACATGAGGAAACCTGCCTACTTCAGAGTTTTTCATTAGTCATTTCTTTTTGCTTTCGTAACTATTATTTTCTTCCAAATGTAAAATATCCACACAAAATCTCAATATGAAGCCTTTTTTTTTATTCTGTATGATATTGTTTGCGAATCCAATATAAATTATTTTACTTATTCTATTATACACGCTCGCTCATAATAAATAGCTTCAACAAATAAAGATCGCTGTTTATTTACTGAAACCTCTGATTTAACCAAAAAAAAATGTTTGTTCAGCATTATACATCATTTGAAAAGGCCATACTGATCACTAAGTAAAACAAAAATATATTTACCTTTGTCTCTGTGATCTATATCTATTTATATACATAGGTACATATATCAGCCCACTTACATTCCATTGCTGGCCATTAATATTAAGGGTTTTTTCTAATAGGGTCCTATTAACAGTGTTTTAACGGAAAATATTTGTGTTAATCGTAAATATACATTCCCATTGAAGCTTTTCTTCGACCACACTTACCTCAGATTTCTAAAAGAAAACACTAATAACTTTGTCACTTCAATTGTGCCCGAAAAACGGCAATAGGCTCGCCTATACCTGACGAAATGTGGGTGCAGAAATGAACCTCTGCCTACCTCTTCGGGGAATACAGGCGTGAGGTTATGTATGTACACTGTCAAGTGTATTTATAATTATTCTATTATTTCTGTAAATTGGCCGACTAAGGCACATACCAATAGACAAGTAAGAACATTATAATAAGAGCTCAAGTGGGGACTCGTTAACATCCCAAAGAAACCAGAAACACAGGTCTTAGTCTCGCAAATCGATTTAAATTCTTACTTTAAAATACCTAAAAAAAAACACAGACAAATTCCCAGAAGTTTTTCCGAATGTAGGCTTCGTTAATTTATTCTCTAAATCTAATTAGTAAAACCCTGAATAGTACTTCGAGTTAATCACATTACACCTTTAATAAGGTCAGTTTGTCCACCAGACTGTGTTATCTTATAATCCCTTTTGTAGGTTTGTCATTTGTTTTTTTTTACTGAATATTAATGCTATGTAGCAATACATACGGTAAAAAACACATTATCATCATACGACGAATATACAGGGTGTATTCAGACCGTGATCGAAAACTAAGGCAGGAAATAGCCTAGGGTGATTACAAACCCTATGGCGTTTAAAAAAAATCGTTAAAATGGATGTGGTTGTAAGGACAACGTATTTTTTTACATTTTTGTCAGGATCTTTTTTAAATCACGGTGTTTGTAATCACCGCCGTTATTATCTGCCTTAGTTTCCGATCACGGTCTGAATACACCCTGTGTATTTAGACGGTAAAAACTTTTGATACGAGTATGAGTACGACTCACCAATGATATCATAGGATAAACTTACCTGAAAAAGAAAATAATAAAAATAAAAAAATACAGAAAAAACCAGTCATACATAATTATTAGTCCTCATCTACTTTACAGTGGAGTGTGGTCGACCGCGCTTGCAGGTGGGTGCACTTGCGCGGAACACGAAACCCTTACGCTACTTGAGCGTAGAGAGTACTTTTGCCCAACATACAGCAACTCACTACCTAATATTCAATTTAGACAGAATTACACATTACTAAACGTAAAAAGTTTTATTGTAGCCCCGATGTATGTATGTATATATGTATGTATGTGTAAACCCGATCAATACAGCGCCTCAAGACAATATAAAATTTACGTATGGGTCTAGATTTTTACGCGCGTCTCCTGTCATTCCGTCTGATTAAGTTTATCACTTTCTGGAGGCGAGCTCGCGTTCCCGTGGGACTTCGTTTCAATGCACGATGTAGTTCGGCCGGGGGAGCGGATTTTACACGCGACTAAACGCTTGGAAGGCAGCAGTTAAACCTTTCTCGAATGCTCCTCATGATTTTATGTCGTACGCTGGAGGGTTTTATGACGTATTCTGAATATATGTTTTTCTTAAAACTAGCGATTCACCAATGAGTCCTGGTGCCTACACTAACGTATGGAAGTGAGTCTTGGGTATGGCAGAAGAAGCATGAAAGCAAAATTAATGCAGCTGAAATGAGAGCGTTGAGAAGCATGTGTGGGGTGAAATTGGTAGATAGAGTGAGGAATAGTGTGATAAGGGAAAAATGTGGATTGAAAGTCGATGTAGTGACTAAAATTGAAAGGGGGATGCTAAAATGGTTTGGCCACATTGAAAGGATGAATGTTTGCAGAATGACGAAAGAGATTTACTGTGCGGAAGTGAACGGTGAAGTCGGTCGAGGACGGCCCAGGTGCACCTATAAAGAGCAGATAGGTAATTTACTGAAAAAGGGCAATATAAAGAGTCCTCGAAACCGACGTGCATGCATGAAGAGGATAATGTCAGTGGAGGAAGCGAAAGTGGTGTGTTTGGACCGTGGCATTTGGCGCTCTATAGTCTCTGCCTACCCTAACGGGAGACAGGCGTGAGTATGTATGTATGTATGTATGTATGTTTTTCTCTTGTACCGGCAGGGATATTGACTTTGCACCTGATGGTAAAGGCGAGTTTATAGTAAGGATAGAAGTGTCGTAATATTATACAGTGCTATATACAAGAGGAAGCAAGTTAAATGTCTCAGTTAAGAAATACATAATAATATAACTGAACACGTGGTTTTATATCTTAAAACGATCTTTATCTGAAAATTTAAGATGACACATAAAGAAATTAAGACTAAGGTAAACAACTAGAATTATTTTCTATTTCACAAAATAGATCAGCTATTTAATAGAACTGAACAATATATTGCCATTGGCTATGGCACGAGAGACAAAATTTTGACCAAAAATTTTAAGTACAATTTTGGTATTTTCAGCTGTTTCACAAAACCTCCATCCATTCAGCGGATATATTGATAATGTCAAAACGTTCATGCATACAAAACCGCTTAACATCGTTTAGCTAATCGGTTTACACAATAAAACCGATTTGTGGCATAGCTAATTAGGCAACCCAACTCCAACGTATTTCACTTTACTCCTGAGTGCATAGATCGGCAAACTGATTGAATGGCAAAGAATAAACCAGTTTATTTCCGGATGATGGTATAGCTAGGTACAGCGTATATTTCACGGGTGTAAAAATTGCATTTTCATCATCAACCTACGGCACTAAGCATTGCACATACATATATCAACATCATCAGCCCATATACGTCCCACTGCTGGGCACGGGCCTTTTCTACAACTGAGAGGGTTCAGGCCTTAGTCCACCACGCTGGCCTAGTGCGGATTGGCAGACTACACGACTAAGAAATTCCTAAGTACTGTTTTAAGTGTACAGGTCTCCTAACGATATTTTCCTTAACCATTTAAGTACGTGATAATTCATGATGAATACACACATAACTTCGAAAAGCCAGAGGTGGCCTAAGGTTTGAACCCGCGACCGCCGAGATTCTCGACCGCGCGCCTAAACCTCGAGGCCATCACTACTTCACGTTCAATATAATCAAGATACTTGACTTTTTTCTTCAATACCAAGCCAACAGGCCTTTTAATGAGAGGAAACGTTTTTAAACTCCGCGAGACGAAGGAGGCCGAATGTAATGCTTCATCTACTTACTGGGCAAAATGTAAATAACATATAAAGAGATGTAATGTATGGAGAGGCAGCCCTGGTTAAGTTTGTTAATGTAACGTGGATGGTGTAAAAATTGGATGTGGTAATCGCGCCGAAGGTCGGTCAATGTTCCAAGATTAAATATAGACGGGGAACGTGGCGGTAATTTTAGAACATACGATAGAATGTACCGTGTTTTGTAAACATTATTTCGCGGTACTAGATGTGTCAGATGCGGGTATGATCACTGAAGCGTGGATGCACACGAACTAAGAGATGTGAATGCTGGTTTAAAGAATGGTTCGAATTTCAGGCATAAATGTGCCTTTTTCAAGTTATTTGTGTATTCATAATGAACACACTGTAACAGCGAAGGAAGTCGTTGTAAAAAAATCTACAATGTTTTTGTAGTACCTACGTGTTAATGTTGTTTTTTTTTTTCAATTTTACCGAAATTGGCCAAATAGACGATAAGAAATTCAACGCCTATTACTAGGACTTAAAATACAGGTGGCGACGCAGGCTGTATGTACAAGTGGATTTCTAAATATATGAAGTAGTAATGGCCTCGAGGTTTAGGCGCGCGGTCGAGAATCTCGGCGTTTGGCCCATACTTTTGACTTTTCGAAGTTATGTGTGTATTCACAATGAATCGTCACTTACTTTACGGTGAAGGAAAACATCGTGAGGAAACCTGCCCACCTAAAAGTTCTTAGAAATTTCTTAGGAGTGTAGTCCGCCAACCCGCACTAGGCCAGCGTGGTGGAGTAAGGCCTAAACCCTCTCAGTTGTAAAGGAGGCCCAGTGGGACGTATATGGGCTGATGATGAATGAAGATGATGATGAATAGAAATATTTTTATGCATACAGCCGGTAAGCATCCAGTATTATATAAAGTATCCAATATTACATGAACATTAGTCACTTGTTAGATACTAGAGAGTGAAGACAGGTTAGAAACGACTACGACTATCACTTACAATCACAAGAAACAAAAAAATTGTCATATTATATCTGAAACCATCGTATCTTCACAAACTGCGAGACCAGCGCGCCGTATATACGTCGACGGAGCGTCCTTAGTTATCACCGACGCGAACATATAAAATATTTATTTAATCTTATTTTATTTTAAAATAAAATTAAATAAATATTTTATATGTTCGCCTCGACTGCCTCGTGGTCTCGCGGCACAAGTATGTGCAGTGCGATCTAGAAGTCCTGAGTTTGATTCCCGGGTCGGGCAAAGTGTTATTGGGTTTTTCCATTAGGAAATTCTCAGCAGCACGGAGTGTGGAATTGTGCCCGAAAAACGGCAATAGGCTCGCCTCCTATTAGGTGAGACTGACACAAAACCTGGCGAAAAGTGGGTGCGGAAATGCACCTCTGCCTACCCCTTCGGGGAATACAGGCGTGAGGTTATGTATGTATATTTTAGTTTTGTTCAGACTGGTTACAGAACACATCACAGGATCTGAGTAGTACCAGTTGCGAAATTTTAACAACACTTCATGTCTTGTAGGAGAAAGCGACGTATTGCTGTCGATTTTAATGTCATGGACAATTTCTTTTTAAAACTATCACACCTAACATACATAGTTCATACATAGTTCAGACCCCACACTAGGATACAAGTCCTGTGTCGTGGGTATCAGAAACTACGAGAGACTTATATATGTAATCTATATATTAGTTTCATTTGTAACGGTTAGGCTTTCACTTCTAAATAGCTGGACTTATTTCAATTATTTTTGTTATGGAGATAGGTAGAACTTTTAAAAAGGACATTGGGTACTTTTATACCTGGAAAATGCAATGTTCCCGGGAATGAGCTCAGAATTTAAAATAGCGTCCGAGCGGAGCCGGGCCCCATATACCTAGTATGTATATAAACAGTGGCGGTACTTCCATAGAAGCTCAAAAGTGTTACACGTTAATTTTGTAATGTCGAGTTTATAATTGTTTATTGTGGGGTCAGAATATTCTCATTTATATGTCAATTTGCTTTTGTTAAGTAAAGATTAAATGATTATAATTATTCGGAATTTTATAACGCAAATTGGAATTTTAGGCTTCTATGGAAGTACCGCCACTATATAAAACATGTTGTGTCATCCACTTTTTTTTTTTTTGGTTCTGAGTGTTTGGGACCGAACAGTCTCTAGTAATTTGTTACACTTCTGCCAGTTAGTTTTAGAACAACGTTTGCGACTGCTGAGTGTATTTAATGTTATATTCGGAAAATATTGGAGTCCTTGGAGACGTCCATAGCATACATTTGTACAAAATTCTCATAAAATATAATCGAAAAATAACGCATTAACTCCGCCTTTACACAAACTGTATACGAAGCATAATAAAGAAATAAAAATATTGCTTTCAAAAACTTGACATCAATGATATTTCACATTTCATTTTACGCCATTTAAAATTTCGAATGACAGGTAAACGCTTGGACAAAAATATCTGCGCATATTTTACACTCTGAAAAATATTTAAATATCAAACGCTATCAGTTCATAAAATAGATATATATTTCTTAAATGTTTTGTGAACGGAAGTAATATTTTATTCTGGCAAATTGAATTATAAATACCAATGAACGTCCAACCTGAATAAAATATAATATATGCCACATTTACTTATAACAAATCTAAAAACTTCTCTATCTATGCGTCTGTTTACGCATAAAGGACGGGACCGATTTAGTAGATAGTTCTTTCTTTAAAAAAATTAGGAAGATAGAAGCCACTGTGGCTTCTGTTGTTTATGCCTTTGACTTGGGTAAAGCAGCGACTATCTGATAGGTTTTAAATATAAGTAAATTTCAGTTAACAACCTGTTGTTGTTGCTCTTTTCCCTAGAATAGAGCAAGTAAATTTCAGTTAACAACAGGGAATAGAGCAAGCGCTCTACACAATTAGCCTCAGGAAATGTACGAAGTCTCCGATCGATCTAGCTACCTCCCGAAGGTTGCCGGTAGATATTCCCGGCCGGCAGACGAGCGCATTATCATAAAAAAACGTCCGTTTCCTTTCATTCGTCTCTGTTTCACAAAACACAGAATAATACATTGGAAATTTTCATATTTTTCTTTTCTCCGCCCGCGTGTGCCGAAAGCGAATGGGTTATTGTGTACACTGAAAACATTTGTTAAAAAAAAACACTGAACCTAAAGTGCTCTCGCGAGCCGGATAGCGAAAGGTTTTCTTTCTTTGAATACAAAATTCACCCGTACATTTCAATGCGTTCTTATTAGGAACCGAGTGAATGGAAATTCTTATCTTTTAGGTTTATTCAGCCGAATACAGCGCTTTATCAATATTTACATACAGGTATAGTAACCAGTGTCGGTACTTCCATAGAAGCCCAAAAGCGTTACACGTTAATTGTGTAATGTCTAATTTATAATTGTTTATTGAGGGGTAGGATATTCTCGAAGTATAATCAAATTACTTTTGTTAAATAAAGATTTAAAAGATTATTATTCGGTTTTTTAAGGCAAGGTGGACTGTTGGGCTTCTATGGAAGTACCGCCACTGGACTAACATATGTATGTATATATTTTAAGATTATAATTATTATTACACGGCATTACACAATTGACTGAAGTCAGGCTATATCGCCAGTGTTTATATTGAACGTTCGTCTGTCTGTAAGGAATTCCATAATAAAGTGATGTCATGACAAACAATCGCGTTAATAAAACATACATTACTTGCCTTATGGTAATAGAGCAATTCATTCACGAGGGCTATGGAGCCGCGACGTGGAAACTTAAGCGGTCGACGATATTACGGTACACGACAATTTTAGTAAGTGATTGTATCGTTGAAGAGGAAATAAAATTCGAGATTGTGCTCCCGTGGATTAAATTTGTTGTTCATATTTATTACTTTAGCCGAAATAGCCTACTTACGTTTTGTAGGGCACTTTGTAGGGCACGTGACTCTATGTTAGTTTAATAAATGTCCTAATGGCCTTCTTGGACTAAGCCTTTTGGCAAGAAGGCGTTAGATTCCTACCCCGATATTCCCTGTCTGAAAAATTAAACTCGATGTTTATGAATCTTTAAGAGCCCCCCGCTCTTTAACTTTTACAAGTAGTTGTACTGCGCGAGCAGTTAGCGCCCACTGGAAGATACCACTAGAGGGAGTAGCCAAACCTACGATAGAAACTAAGCTCACAAGTTTGCTGGCGTAAGCTAAGCTAGTGGAGTTCTGCCCCTAATCCTTCAAGGCGAATATACGAACCCAGGCTGCTAAAATATGATATCTACTCCCGTCGCGCTGGAAGTCCGGAGACTCCTACACACCTCACCAGGGATGTGGATGAAATTATGACTTACATACATAGATACATACATAAATACATACACAGTCACGCCTAAATCCTTAATGAAGTGTAATGTTCACTTTTGCCCTCAATAATAAATACACAGTACTAATATTTACTAAAATACATAAGAAAATACTAGTATATTCATCATTAATTCATCACCATCATCAGCCCATAAACGTCCCACTGCTGGGCACGGGCCTCCTCTACATCTGAGAGGGGTTAGGCCTTAGTCCACCACGCTGGTCGAATGCGGCTTGGTGACTACACATCTAAGAAATTAATAAGAACTTTTGGGTGTACAGGTTTCATCACGATGTTTTCCTTCGCCGTTAAAATACCTAATTACCTAATTTATATTTTATTATGAATACACATACATAACTAGTATATAACTCTTAAATATTATGTTTTCCTCGCGATTCTTGTCGTCTTAATAAATACATTATGACTGTAGGTATTCGGCAGTACTAATAATAAAATTGGTACGATACAGAGAAGATTAGCATGGCCCCTACGCAAGGATGACACGCAAAATCGTGAAGCGTTCCACATTTTTTATATGTACTTGCTTATACCCGATAAAAACTCATGGGAAAGTGTTAATGTCATTTCATTCCATCTATTCCGCTAACTACATTCAGTATGAATATTGGCTCGTAATATTTTATGTTATGTGTCCGCACGCGCCGAGTGTGGAGGAAAATGGAATTACCTTGGAATATCGCGGACAAATAGAGTTCGTACGTAAAAAGACTAAGGTGGTAAGGCATTCGTATCCATCAGATTAGTGACCACTGTATATGCGATTAAAATATGCTTTGTCTCGCTGCCACCTACGTGACAGATCACTCGGCAGAGCAAGACAAAACATATTTTTGTAGAGAAATCTTAGATACGATTAAAATAAGGCCTATAGCATAAAACACGTCATAGTAGTCTTGACTAGTATATCGTATTACAGGATCAATATAAATACAATTACAAATAGGCTGACATATTGACATGACGGATAAAAAACAATCGTTTCTCTAGATACATACAAACACTCACGCCTGTATTCCCCGAAGGGGTAGGCAGAGGTGCATTTCTGCACCCACATTTAGCCAATTGTATTTCGTCCCACGTAATACAGGGCAAGCCTATTGCCGTTTTTCGGGCACAATTCCAGACGTTTGACGTTATTGCTTGGCTATTTAAATAGCTGGCGAAAGGTGTACCCCTGCTAAACCTTCGTGGACGAAACCGGCATAGAGTTTTTGTCTGTGTGTCTTCCTAGCCTAGTATGGGAAAAGCGTAAAATTATTTTCATCATCAGCCCTAATACGTCCCACTGCTGGGCACGGGCCTCCTCTGCAACTGAGAGGGTTTAGGCCTTAGTCCACCACGCTGGCCTAGTGCGGGTTGGCGGACTACACACCTAAGAAATTCCCAAGAACTTTTAGGTGTACAGGTTTTATCACGATGTTTTCCTTCACCGTTAAAGCAAGTGATAATTCATTGTGAATACACACATAACTTCGAAAAGTCAGAGGTGTGTGCCTGGGGTTTGAACCTGCGACCGCCAAAATTCTCGACCGCGCGCCTAAACCTCGAGGCCATCGCTGCTTTTAAACTTCCTTTGCAGCAAAGCTATTATGTGAAACGGAGCTTCAAGCCCATTGTCTCCGGTCGCGGACGATTAACTCCCAGTATACTCCCCTCCACATCTCGCAGCCTCTATACGTGGCCCTCGTAAAATCTAGATTATAAAAATATCCAGTCATTACAAGTCGTTTTGGTCTAGATGTTGTAGGCTTTATCGTCCCTTTCATTGTCCTTTTTATTTCAATGTTTTCTTCCTGTGGGTTAGTTTATGAGGCGGTTATTTTGTGAGCTTATTTGCGACATATTTGGGGCAATAGAGTGGATAATTGAGAGGCTAGAGGATCACATATAATAAAAAAGCCTTTTAATGTAAGTATGTACAGATAATGTACAAAAACTGGCGGATGTTCATTAAGAGGCACGATGTAGTCATCTGGACTGTAGTATGGGAGGTATCGGTTATTTTAAATTTATTTATTTACACTGTCTTGTTTAATCAGAATTATACGGAGATTTTTTTTTAACAAAAACAAGAGGCGGTCTTATCGCTGTAGGCAATATCTTCCTGACAACCTTTGGATGGATAATTAGAACAGGAAAAATAAAGAGGGTAGCATAAAGTATATAGCAAAAAAAAAGTAAAGGAAAGAGATTCTTTTTAAATAATAATAATAACTGTTTTTAAATAATAATAATAACTTTTAATGTAGGTGAAATAAGTGGTGACGTCCCTCGCCAATTCTATATTTGAACCGACTGCATTCACCACCTCCATAAATTCTTCTTATTTAAAAATTGCAACCTCCTTGGTAATTTTTTTTAATCAGCAGATGAGTGCAGTTACTGGCCAGTGGACGTGTCATTACTGGCAGTTAGTCTGCGTGAGTGTGCGTGATAGCGGGGGTGTTGAATACGCATCGTCACGCACGCGCGCTTCCCGCCGAATCGGCTAAACTTGTTAAGCGGCTTACGGGCCATAAAGTTACTCCGACCAAACATCATACCGAATAACAGGTTTGTTTCTGTCCTAATATTTGTTCGGTTTCAGGAATGACTATTATTTAAAAGGTGCGCGAATGACAATTAATTAAAATTCTAAGATGGACATCATTTTTCTTGGTCTCCGAGGCAACTGTTAATACGTCACTGTTTTTAATGAACAAATCATTATCTATTCTCACTAAGAAAGTCAAAGAGGAGTTATTTAATCCTCGTCCCAAAATAAAACAAAAAACCCAGCATCAAATCACGTACACACAATCAAATCGCATACACCATCACGTATTCCAAACAAAGCAATATCTAACAAAACGGAGCACTCAACTCGCACACAAACAGCAATGTATAGCGAATAAAACAATATTTTCTCTAACGCAATGTTTCGTGGTTGACAAACATTTGCATTGTGCAGTGTTCATTGTGCGTTGCAATCGTGCTAATAGGTTCGAGCGCAGCGGTCGCGCCGCACTGGACCCGCAACTATTGATTGGACACAACGCGATTCACATTGTAAAATCATTTATAATGCCCCGATGGGTTTTGAAACGGCATTGCGAATTGAAAGCGGAGCTCTAGGTACTCGTTTATATTTCAATTTAGAGTTTTAATGGAGCTTTTGACTCGTTGCGTTCTAAAAGGCAGAGAATGACGTAATTTGCTGCTATTGGGGTAGTTTTTGGTCAGTTAGCGGCCACTATAAAGTATATAACTCGTCGTCTATTTGGATGAGCTTGTTTAAATGTATTTAGTCTCGAATAATCTACCACAGACATGTCTACTTGTAAAAGATATTTGTAATTATTTCTAGACAGTTGTCAAACTATTATTTAACAATATAATTTAATGTAACTACACTTTTACCACACTGCAATACAGACGATTTTTCTGTGGACGTTTAAAAAAGCTTCTATTAAATGTCATTAAGACACAACGCCTGATTTTAAAGAAGCCACAGTGAGATACAAATCTTGTTAATATACAACGTTAAAAACAGAAAATTTTACCTTATTCTCAGATAGGAATACGTTAATCAAAATTGACTTTGACTTTGAGACAATACTTTGAGTACAACACGAGTTGGAACTTTTTAAACCGCTTATTCCGACAATAGGCGAGCTCACATACTCCCACAACACAGCAAACTATTCTCTTTATTGATAACCGTACGGCGAAACTTTCGGCTGTCGAACTTTCCACCCTGGGGTCGGCCCTAGTCTAACTTGAACGCGAACGATTTACGCGCCCTCTATATTTGTCTTCGGCAAACAAACGATTAAAGTGTAGTTTCGCACGGGACGTTTTGATCCAACTTCGCTCGACTTTAGACCACCGCGCGGCCGTACAGTTACGACTTTGACAAAGGGACGAGATTTATGTGGGCTCGCGCAAAAATTTCTTTGGTAATGTATTCGGGCGTTGCGGTGGGCGTGGACTGCGATCGTCATGAGAGGGTTATGCGGGCGAATTATAAAAAAGAATTCATGGAGTGTTGTCTTATAGTCTAGTCATTTTAAAAGAACGATGCAAATTCACCTGAAAGAACGGACAGCACGGTTGAAATGGCGTGGGTATCGAGCAGTGGCAGTACTTCCGTAGAAGCCCAAAAGCCCAGCTCGCTTTACAAAATTCCGAATAGTAATCTTTAAGCTTTAAATCTTTATTTAACAACAGCAATTTGACATGTAAATGAGAATATCCTGACGTCATGATAAACAATAATAAACTAAACATTACACAATCAACGTATAAAGCTTTTGCGCTTCTATGGAAGTACCGCCACTAGTATCGAGTACTGAAAAAGAATAACGAAGGCCATCGATACCTTTTGGTCAGTATTGCCGGCGTAGGTTAACAGTTTATTAATGTTAAATTTTATTTATGTATATGACTGGCTGTATGATGGGTTTGCCTGTGCCTCTTATTATTATAAACAATGGATAGTTTCGTTTTCTAGACACTTGGTGTCATTAAGTTATTTCCGTTTAACCGAATATGAGTCTGTAATCTGTACACGTGCAAGTTATTTTTTTTAATTCATATTTTACAATCAAAAAGTGAGAACTCTTGTTAATTGCGTACTGTTATGAATTATTAAATGTACAAGTAAATTGCTGCATAAGCGATAACCCCCGTCGCATCCGCCACGATGCCGATAATATAAAAGGGCAACTTCACGTGGTTTTTCAGTTCAGTTCAATTCAATTCACTATTAATTAATTAACTCTATAGTAAAATCGCAGTCCTCAGTGTTGTAATAATTTTAAATTTGATTAAAATTTGTAGCAGTATAAAAGTGTTTTTTTAAAAAGGACCCACGGAACGTCATCCTAACAGTACCCATAACCCCAATACAGTTGAGGTCCTAGCTGAACATAAATACTCCTTTCAGTCTTATGCGTAAGCTGAAAATTAAAAGTAGGTATCCTCTAAATTTTTTTTTAAAAGACGCTTCAATGCTTTATATTCAACCACCCTAGACAACATCGAACAAAATTCTCTTTAACTGTAAATAAAGTATATCAATTTATTTCATACCGAAGCTCCCAACGGGGTGTGTCTAATCGAGCGACATAATGACGTCATCAGTCGATCGACTTGCTCCGGAGCGCCTACAAATGGATCCATTCATCTCGGAAGATCCCTCTGGAGGGCAGCACTCGCGACAGGGACAAAGGGATAACGCAGCGAAGTGTCGGAATTTACTTTTTAAAACAATCTCTTGCGACCGATTCGTAGGATTCGCGATCGCTTTTTATTTTATTGAAGACAAGCGAAACATTCTACTTTTTACGTGTTTAGTTAAAGTACAGTTGCGCAGAGACATTGCCGCACTTAGCGTGTTCTACCGTCTCTATCATGGTGAGTGCTCTGAAGAATTGTTTAACCTTGTCCCATCCTCTCCGTTCCACACCAGAACCACGCGTGCGGGCATGCGAAGCCACAGCTTTATGGTCACAACATCCGCGGCTCGAACTAAAAAGTTCGCCAACTCCTACTTTTGCCGCACCATCAAGCTGTGGAATAGTTTGCCCGCTCACGTATTCCCTCCTTCCTATGATCCTGGATCCTTTAAGCGAAGCGTGAAGAATCATTTGTGCGGGCCGGCATGATTGTGTCGACCAGCGGGTGACCATCGTTTCTCGCTGGTTGGTATTATTTTTCTGGACTCCACTGTGCTTACCATCAGGTACAGTGAAGTCACTTTGCCGTGCCAGAATAAAAAAAAAAAAAAAAAAAAAAGTAGTGACGGTACTTTCATAGAAGCCCAAAAGCGTCACACGTTAATTTTGTAATGTCTAGTTTACGAGTATAATTGGTTATTGAGGTCTTTATTTATCAAATTTCGTTTGTTAAATAAATATTTAAAGCTTAAAGACTGCCTCGTGGTCTCGCGGTACAAGTATGTGCCGTGGGATCTAGAGGTCCTGGGTTCGATCCCCGGGTCGGGCAAAGTGTTATTGGGTTTTTCCATTAGGAAATTCTCAGTAACAGCACGGAGTCTGGAAATGTGCCCGAAAAACGGCAATAGGCTCGCCCCCTATTACGTGGGACTGATACATACCTGGCGAAATGTGGGTGCAGAAATGCACCTCTGCCTACCCCTTCGGGGAATACAGCCGTGAGTTTATGTATGTATGTATGTATGCTTAAAGATTTGTGGCGTACCTTATATTTTATTTATTTATAAAATATATTTATTTATTATAAACATTTAATATCATGTATATACATTATAATACTAACAATTACACTCGACACATATTCATACTAACTTACATACATCACACTTACAGAACCCAACACATTTACTATAATATTATTAAATATATGTGGAGTGCATTGGAGGCGCACGATATCGCGCCGGTGCAAACCGGTTTCGCGTAGTGGCAGCGAGCGAGCGATGCGCGTCATCGCTTCAACTCACGCGCCGGCCGCGTCGGCCGCGCCGCCGACGCGGCCAGTCGGTACACCTCCCTCGCTCGCGAAGCCCGTGTCACCCGCTACCTCGTCGCCTTATCTCGTCCGCGCTTAACAGCTGCCTTTAGTGTTAATTTTATCGTACTTTTATCTGTCTCATCTCCTTCTGTTCTTGTATGTACTTTTCGTGACTATATTGTGTTGTGTGAACTATTTCTTATTGTGCCGTGACTATTATTGCCATATACTGTGCTGTGCAATAAACTATTAGAACTGCTTAACGCTTATCATTGCGCTTGCGCTTGTACCATCATCCGGCACATCTCATCCACACGCGACACCAGGCGCTGTCGCCACGTGCCCGCAACCAGGCACACCGACGCCGCCTACATTAGCCACTATAGCCATACATTGCTATACTTAGCTAAACTTAGCTACCACATTAGCCAAACTGGTGACCCCGCTAAGGACACACTACGAGACTAAAGGTACGAAATTCGCAATGAGTGACCATAGCGAAGCCAACACGACAACCCGACGTACACGCGGAGTTCGTCCTTCGGCTGACCGCTACGACGCCACGTGCGGCCTTATCGAATTTAGGGTTCCGCAATTTTCACCTGAAGACCCTGAATTGTGGTTCGCATTATTCGAAGCACAATTTCAATGCTTTAATATAACGGACGATTTAACAAAATTTTATCACGTCACGACCAGTCTTAATCTAACCAATGCACAAGCCGTAAAGGATATAATCCTGAACCCTCCATCTACGGACCGCTATTTTAAGCTCAAGTCAGAACTTATAAAACGATTAGCGGCTTCTGAGGAGAAAAGGCTCAAGCAACTGCTGACCCACGAACAGCTCGGCGACCGGAAGCCTTCCCAATATCTGCGGCATCTTCAGGACTTGGCTGGCCCTTCAACACCTGAAGGATTGCTGAGGCACATATGGACCAGCAGACTTCCGCAAAACATCCAGACCGTGCTGGCATCACAGCCTACCTACTCCCTGGAGCAGCTGGCTGACCTGGCAGACCGCATACAGAAGTTGACCTCGTCCCACACCGCCACCGTCGCGACTACTGATGGACCTTCAGCTTCGCAACTGGAAGAACTTGCGGAACTCCACAAAATGGTGCAGCATCTTAGGAGGAAACTGGAGAAGCATCCTCAGCCTACGGATGCCAACACATCGCAGCGAGATAGAAGAGCTCCCCGCAGACACCAGACCTCGCATCACAACAGCCGGCCTGCCTTAGGCCACAGGTACCGCCCATGTTGGTACCACACCAATGTCGGCGCACAGGCACTCAAGTGCGAACTGCCGTGCGACTTCTCCGCGTCGAGAAACACGGCGTCCCCACAAGTGCCTGCAGATGACGCCCCGTCACTCAAAGGTCGCGTCTTCGTGACCGACCGCAGCACAAAACTTCAGTTCCTGGTGGACACCGGCAGCGACCTGTGTGTCTACCCCATCACTGCGCTTCGGGAGCGTCGCCCCAAGACCGACTTTGGCCTCATCGCGGCCAATGGTTCGACAATCGACACATTCGGTTTCGTCGAAATCAACCTAAATCTAGGCCTAAGGCGTAATTTTCCATGGCGATTCATAGTCGCCAACGTTACCAAACCTATTATAGGCGTTGATTTCCTCAGCTTTTATAATCTAATTGTAGATTGCAGGAATCAACGCCTAATAGACAACACAACTACTCTGTCGACTAATTGTATAACTGCCCTAACAAATGTATTCTCTGTTAAGGTTCCGACAGGTGACACGCGCTTCCATGCAATCCTGGACCAGTACCCGGAAATCACTCGCCCTTCAGGTACACCGGTGCCTCCAAAGCACAACACGGTACACCACATCAGGACCACGCCTGGCCCTCCTGTATCGTGTACTCCCCGGAGGCTCGCACCGGACAAGCTCAAAATCGCCAGACAGGAGTTCGAGCTCATGCTGAGCAACGGCACAGCGCGTCCTTCCGACAGTCCCTGGGCTTCTCCCCTACACCTCGCGCCTAAGAAAGATAACGGCTGGCGACCTTGCGGTGATTATCGTGCGCTTAACGCACGAACTATCCCAGACCGTTATCCTATTAGGCACATCCACGACTTCTCCCATTCCATATCCGGTTGTACGGTCTTCTCTACCATTGACCTCATGAAAGCGTACAACCAAATCCCTGTCCTGGAACCCGACATCCCGAAGACTGCCATCACTACTCCTTTTGGCCTGTATGAATTCCCCTTTATGACCTTCGGTTTGAGGAACGCAGGCCAAACATTCCAGAGGTTTGTGGACGAGATGACGAGAGGCCTGGACTTCTGCTACTGTTACCTAGACGACTTCCTCGTCTTTTCCAGGAACGTAGCAGAACACGAGACGCACCTCCGCCAACTTTTCGACCGCATGCGGGACTACGGCGTCCTCGTCAACACGTCCAAATGCGTCTTCGGTGCCTCGGAGGTAACATTTTTAGGTTACCGCATCTCCGCAGCCGGCACCAAACCTCTGGAATCCAAGGTCGAGGCTATTAAGGAATTCCCCGTCCCCAAGACAGTCAGGCAATTGAGGCGATTTTTAGGAATGCTTAACTTTTACAGGCGATTCCTCCAGCACTCCGCCTCCATCCAAGCCCCTCTTAATGCCCTTCTTTCGGGCAACGTCAAGGCATCTCAGCCTATTGACATCTCTGGCGAGGCTCTGTTGGCATTCAACAGGTGCAAGGACAGCCTCGCCAGTGCTGCAATGCTGGCCCACCCAGATTGTCAGGCGGAACTCGCGCTGGTCACAGACGCGTCCGACCTGGCAATGGGTGCAGTGTTGCAGCAGCGCAAAAACAACACTTGGGAGCCACTAGCATTCTTCTCGCGGAAGTTGAGTCCCTCCCAACAAAAGTACTCGCCTTACGACCGCGAACTTTTGGCCATATACGAAAGTATAAAATACTATCGCCATATGGTCGAGGCGAGACATTTTGTGGTCTACACCGACCACAAGCCCCTTAGTTTTGCTTTCAGCGAACGGAAAGCCAACTGTTCGCCTAGACAGTACCGCCATCTCGACTACATCTCGCAGTTCACCACGGACATTCGACACATTTCGGGTAAGGACAATGTCGTAGCCGACCCATTGTCTCGTGTCGAAGAGCTGCAGATGCCAGTCGATTTGGCGGTGCTGGCTTCATCCCAAGCCTCAGACCCGGAGCTCACTCAACTTCTGCGAGAAGGATCGTCACTTCGCCTGCAAAAGTTGAGCATTTCAAATTGCCGCCTGGAACTCTACTGTGACGTCAGCACCCGCTCACCTAGACCGTTCGTCACAAGGTCGCTGAGACGGCCACTCTTCGACAGTCTTCACAGTCTCAGCCACCCAGGCGCTAACGCAATGGCGAAACTCGTCGCCGATCGCTTCGTTTGGCCTGGGATGCGCAAAGACTGTCGAGAGTGGTCTCGTCAGTGCCTGGCATGCCAACGCGCCAAGGTAAATCGCCACGTGTCAGCACCATTGGGCACGTTCGATTTGCCCCGCGCCCAGTTCGCCTTCATCCACGTGGACATCGTCGGCCCTCTGCCCGTCTCCCACGGGTATCGTTATTGCCTCACGGCGGTGGATCGTTTCACTCGCTGGCCCGAAGTCACGCCTCTGATGGACATCACTGCCGAAACTGTCGGCAAGGCGCTGATATCATGGATATCCAGATTTGGATGTCCATCCGATATCGTCACCGACCGCGGACGACAGTTTGAATCGTCACTTTTCCAATATCTTGGAAAAGTGATCGGATTCAAACATCGCAGGACAACCGCGTATCATCCATCATGCAACGGGCTAGTGGAACGATTTCACCGCCAACTAAAAGCTGCCATAATGTGCCACGTGGATTCCAGCTGGGTTGACGCGTTACCCTTGGTGCTGTTGGGCATCAGGAGCGCCTACAAAGACGACCTCAAAGCGTCTTCTGCCGAACTGGTCTATGGTGAGCCTCTCAGACTGCCCGGTGAATTCTTCGAGCCTTCAGCACCTGTCTCCACAGACATCTCGGAGTTCACCACACGCCTGCGGCAGTTCGCCCACAAACTTCAGCCGACTCCAGCTTCACGTCACAGTAGGGAGAAAATCTTTGTGTACAAAGACCTGGCTACCGCCAGCCACGTCTTCTTGCGGGACGATTCCTCTCGCGGTTCCTTACAGCCTCCCTACACTGGTCCCTACGAGGTCATAAACCGCGGAGACAAGACCTTCAACATACAGGTCAAAGGGAAGAGTGTGACAGTATCGGTAGACCGCCTTAAGCCGGCCTACATACTTGTCGGCCCATCTCCCAATCCTACTCCTGCTCCTCCACTAACTCAATCTACTCCACTAACACCCATTATCCCATCTTCCGCCCAACCTCCCACCCCACCACCTCCATCTCATATTCCTGCTCCCACGGGGCAAAATCCCCCAGCGCAGGACGTCAAAAGGACTCGCTCGGGCCGCAAAGTTTTCCGGACTTTTATCGCCCGTAGTAACGGTCTCAGGGGGGGAGTGATGTGGCGTACCTTATATTTTATTTATTTATAAAATATATTTATTTATTATAAACATTTAATATCATGTATATACATTATAATACTAACAATTACACTCGACACATATTCATACTAACTTACATACATCACACTTACAGAACCCAACACATTTACTATAATATTATTAAATATATGTGGAGTGCATTGGAGGCGCACGATATCGCGCCGGTGCAAACCGGTTTCGCGTAGTGGCAGCGAGCGAGCGATGCGCGTCATCGCTTCAACTCACGCGCCGGCCGCGTCGGCCGCGCCGCCGACGCGGCCAGTCGGTACACCTCCCTCGCTCGCGAAGCCCGTGTCACCCGCTACCTCGTCGCCTTATCTCGTCCGCGCTTAACAGCTGCCTTTAGTGTTAATTTTATCGTACTTTTATCTGTCTCATCTCCTTCTGTTCTTGTATGTACTTTTCGTGACTATATTGTGTTGTGTGAACTATTTCTTATTGTGCCGTGACTATTATGTCATGCCATATACTGTGCTGTGCAATAAACTATTAGAACTGCTTAACGCTTATCATTGCGCTTGCGCTTGTACCATCATCCGGCACATCTCATCCACACGCGACACCAGGCGCTGTCGCCACGTGCCCGCAACCAGGCACACCGACGCCGCCTACATTAGCCACTATAGCCATACATTGCTATACTTAGCTAAACTTAGCTACCACATTAGCCAAAGATTATTATTCTGAACTTTGAAAGACAAACTGGGCTTTCGGGCTTCTATGGAAGTACCGCCACTGGTTGACAGTTATACATATTTAATTTACACCACAGAACAGTAATTGAATAAGACTAGAAAAAAATGTCAGCATGCCGAACGTGCCGAACCTACGATTAGACTACCATATGTTTGACACGGCCGCTTCTTACTAATTCGGGTAGCGTGTAAAGACTTGCATATACCTTTGTTTGAAATTTTTATCATTGAATGAATAGGTGACAGACACAGACAACCTAACCTATAGACGACGCATTACTGGGGACATGCTTTCGCCGACGTTATGCACTGACACGACATAACCGCCGGCCCCGCCCCTTAACGTGACTCATTCCGCCGCCGAGTGTCGCAGTGACATATTGTCCCTGTTTTAAAAATAATTAACTGTCATAATGCCGTATTGTTCAGTGAAATTTTGTGGAAAGAGCAGCAAAACATCTAGTCTTGCAAAAGATGGTATTACATTTCACAGGTAAGTTATTATTCTCTCATTAATCACTAAAATAACTATATACTAAAAATAAAATATTAAAAATTCTCGCGTTTAAGCCGTATTTGCATCTCTTTCTTTCTTAATTGAATTCATATAACATTATCTCGCTCTCTCTTTGACACGCAGACTAGTAATGAGACACAATACAATTATTGTTTTATCGACAAATAATATTGAGATCGATATTTTTATAGTAATATATCGTTGTTTGTCTGTTGTTCAAAAGGTTTCCCAAGTGCCCTGAAGTGAAAAAAAAATGGATTGACGCTACCAAACGAGATGATAATTGGTTTCCTGGAAAAAATCACGTTAACAAAAAAAACTGAATCAAAATCAATAAGGAGAGTTAATACAAAATTAATACATTTTAGAGGTCAATAGTTGATAAATAATATTTACTTTTAATTGATGAATATTTACTTTTAATTGATGAATATTTACTTTCGTAACGAATATTTATTTTCTCGTCTCCGGAAAGTTAATAACTCTTTTATGGGGAAATGTATACGCTTCTATAACAAACTTCCGAAGGCTCTTAGGGAGCTTCCCTTGACAAAATTTAAGAAATCAATTAAAGATAAGCTTTATAAAAAAGCATACTATAAAATTTCAGAGTTTATTGAAGATAATAAGCCTTGGGAGTAAGTAAATTGATCGGAGTTTTGTTTTGTTGCTACAGTTTGTATCATTATGACATTTATGAAAAAATGACATGTCGTGTTGCTGAGAGAGTTTCTTGCCGTTTCGTCTCCACAGCGATAACACGTTGCAAAGCGGCAATAGTTTAAAAAAAGTGTAAAATTGACGATTCAAAAGAACTTGTAAAAGTCTATTTGAATAAAGATAATTTGACTTTGACTTTGACTTTGATGATTGTTTAACTTATAAGTATTAAAAATTTATATGAAAATTAATATGTTTTTTTATTTTTCCTTTATACTATAAACTTCGTAGATTATCGATAATTATTAGTTTATCCCATCTCTAGTGCGCACTAGAATGTTATCAGTGTCTTGAAGCATCCAATGAAAACTAGCCGACTGCCCCCGTACCCCGCCACGATTTAGCGATTTTGTTTTCATATTAAAATTAATAGAAGCGGAGTCTATAGGTTAGGTTGTCTGTGGTGACAGACAAGCGGCGACACTCGTCCCCCGTACAAAATACTCGCCATTCCCCTTCTAATCTTATTCAGCTGTTCTGTAATTTACACAATACAGTTTGCACCCACATTTCTATGAACTCTGTCACCGAAGTCTTTGTTAGCGCACATTAATGTTTATTGTTTTTCTTTTATAAAATATTATCTATTATTGTTAATTGTGCTAACAATTAATGTTTCTTTCTTACTTTCTACTTCTTTCTACAAATGAATAATAATAGGTTGGGGAATAAATAATTTCGTTTTTTTTTGTTTTTCAAAGTTAATTTATTAATGTAACTTTTAAACACTAATCAATGATATACGAGTATGTGCCGTTTTGATCTATTACCTTTTGCCACTTTTCTGGTAAAACCATTATTCCGTCACTGTAGAATTTCTGAGGTTTTTGGGCGAAAAACTGAACCAAATGATTTTCACAAGCCTCTTTTGAAACCAGCTTTACACCATAAAAAATTTTTGAGGAGACCGGAACAAATGATAGTCTGATGGGGCAAGGTCAGGGCTATACGGTGGATGCATCAAAACTTCCCAGCCAAACTCTCTCAGCTTTTGACGAGTCACTAAAGATATGTGCGGTCTAGCATTGTCGTGATGGAAGATAACGCCTTTCCTACTGATCAATTCTGGTCGATTTTTTTCAATCGCCTGCTTCAATCGCATTAATTGTTGACAGTAGAAAGTCGAATTAATGGTTTGACCAGGTTCGAGCAGCTCATGATGAACAATACCCTTACAATCCCACCAAACACTCAACATCACCTTCCTTGGCGTCAATCCGGGCTTCGCTACTGTTTGTGAAGTTTCTCCGGGCTTCAACCACGATCTCTTTCGCACATTATTGTCGTACGTGATCCACTTTTCATCGCCCGTAATAATTTGTTTCAAAAATGGCTTGATTTTGTTTCGTTGCAGCAGGGAATCACAAATGGAAACTCGGTCCATTAAATTTTTCAATGTTAAGTCATGTGGAACCCAAATATCGAGCTTCTTTTGGTATTCAAGCTTATGTAAATGGTTTAAAACTGTTTTGTGGTCGACGTTTAGTTTCACAGCAATGTCACGAGATGAAATATGTCGGTCTACCTCGATTTCATTAAGAATTTGATCGACTTTTTCAACGGTTGGCCGACCAGGGCGAGGTTCATCTTTAAGATCGAAGTTTCCGGAACGAAATCGAGCAAACCAATTCTGACTCTGGCGTTTACTTAAGAAGTCATCACCATAAACACAACACAATTTTCGATGAGCCTGGGCTGCATTTTTTCCTTTCCGGAAGTAAAAAAGCAAAATGTGACGAAAGTGGCCTTCAGGAATCTCCATAATCAGTACGCAATAATTTTTGAATGAGTAAACAAATGACACTAATTCACACTCTAAAATGTTCTATAGACTCGAAACTTATAAACGTGCTATAGTATGACTTCACTGAATAATCATTACTAGAGACTTATAACTCTAACACCATCTATTAGGAAGAAGCGAAATTATTTATTCCCCAACCAATAAATATTACACGTCGCCACTCAATCAATCAATCCAATCCAATCCAATCCATCAGCCAATCGAAGTCCACTGCTGGACATAGGCCTCTCCCAATGACTTCCACAGGGACCTGTTGGAAGCAGCCTGCATCCAGCGACGTCCCGCGACCTTCACCAGGTCGTCTGACCATCTTGTCGGAGGACGTCCCACGCTGCGCTTTCCGGTACGTGGCCTCCACTCGAGAACTTTTTGGCCCCATCGGCCATCAGTTCTCCGCGCTATGTGCCCGGCCCATTGCCACTTCAACTTGCTAATCCGCTGGGCTATGTCGGTTACTTTAGTTCTCCTACGGATCTCCTCATTTCTGATTCGATCTCGTAGGGAAACCCCGAGCATAGCCCTCTCCATAGCTCGTTGAGTGACTCTGAGCCGTCTAATGAGGCCCATAGTGAGAGGCCACGTCTCAGTGCCGTATGTCATCACTGGTAACACACAACTATCGAAGACTTTCGTCTTCAGGCACTGAGGTATTTTGGACGAGAAGACGTCGCGTAGTTTCCCGAACGCTGCCCAACCGAGTTGGATTCGACGATTGACCTCTTTCTCGAAGTTGGACCTGCCTAACCGGACCACTTGTCCCAAATAGACATATTCGTCTACAACTTCGAGAGTCGAGCCCCCAACTGCGATCGGGGTGGGCACAACATGGACATTCGACATGATCTTCGTCTTGTCCATGTTCATTTTAAGACCCACCTGTTGAGAGACTCGATTGAGGTCTTCGAGCATAGTGCTAAGGTCTTCCAGCGATTCTGCCAAGACGACAATATCGTCGGCAAACCGAAGGTGTGTGATATACTCGCCGTTGATGTTGATGCCGAATCCTTTCCACTGCAAGAGCTTGAAGGCGTTTTCCAGCGCGGCAGTGAACAGTTTCGGAGATATGACATCTCCCTGTCTCACGCCTCTCTGTAGTGGAATAGCCTTCGTGCTCTGATCTTGTACTCGGACCGACATGGTGGCGTTGCTGTATATGCTTTTCAACACCTCGATGTACCGACAGTCAATGTGGCACCGCTGGAGAGACTCTAGCACAGACCAGGTCTCGATCGAATCAAAGGCTTTCTCATAGTCCACAAACGCTAAACAAAGCGGCAAGTTATATTCCTCGGTTTTTTGTATAACTTGCCGAAGCGTATGGATGTGGTCTATGGTGCTAAAGCCTTTTCGGAAACCGGCTTGTTCGGGAGGCTGGAAGTCATCAAACCTGCGTTCGAGACGATTTGTGATGACCCTCGAAAACAACTTATAGACATGGCTCAGGAGCGAGATGGGCCTGTAATTCTTCAGCAAAGTGTTATCACCTTTTTTGAAGAACAGTACCACCACGCTCCTGCTCCATGCCTCTGGCGTTGAGCCCTCGAGGAGAACGGAATTGAAGAGCCTCTGAAGGACTTTAAGTACCGGCGTTCCGCCCGCTTTCAGAAGCTCTGAAGTGATTCCGTCCTCGCCCGGCGCCTTGTTGTTCTTAAGTTGCTTCAGGGCCATCTCAATCTCACATAGGCTGATGTCCGGGATATCATCACTGAAGTGGCGGATCAACTCGGCTCTCGGGTCTTCGGCCGAGCTAACAGTCGGTTCGGCAACCGAGGTGTAAAGCTGTCCGTAGAACCTCTCGATCTCCCTTAACACCTCTGCCCTCGTCGACACTACGCTGCCGCCCTCCGTCTTCAGCCTAGACAACTGTCTTTGCCCAATAGACAAGTCTCTTGCAAACACTTTGGAGCCTCCGTTCCGCTCAATTGTCTCTTTAATGCTCACAGTATTGTGAGCCCGGACATCGTGTCGCAAGGACTTCCAGATCCGTCTATTGAGCTGACGATATGCTTCGGCGTCCTCGGAAGACTGCAGCGCCATAGATCGACGTTCGGCCATAAGGTCAAGAGTGTGGATCGAGAGTTTTTGAGGTCTATCTCTACGGCGAGGTCTAAAATGCTTAGATCCCACCGTATGGACAGCTTCTACCAAACCGCTGTTTAACTCGTCCACTGCAAGGTTTTCTTCTAGGCAATCAAAGCGATTTCGAAGCTCGAGTTGAAAGCTCTCGGGGTTTTGGATATGGGCGCGAGTAGGTCGGAGCGTAGACTTCATCATGCGACGCCTTTCTAGCTGGACGTTGATATTCAATGAGCCTCTAACCATTCGGTGATCACTGCCGGTTTTCACCCTGTTGATCACAGAGACATCACTGAATATCCGTCTATTCGTCGTCAAGATGAAATCTATCTCATTTCTCGTAGAACCGTCAGGACTCAGCCAGGTCCATTTCCTGTGAGGCGGCTTCTGGAAAAAAGAGTTCATCGCGAAGAGTCCCTCTTTCTCCAGAAAGTCGGCCAGCCTCTGACCCCTGAGGTTCCGTTGCCCATGTCCAAATTGCCCCACTTTCAACTCTGCATCGCTTCTCTTGCCCAACTTTGCGTTGAAGTCTCCCATAACAACATTGAAGTAGGTTTTGGAAGTATGTATGGCCCGACTTATGTCCTCATACATCTCCTCTACTTCTTCATCTGGGTGTGTCGAGGTCGGCGCGTATACCTGTATGACCTTCAACGAATATCTTTTCGATATTCTGAGTATAAGGTACACTACCCTGCTCGACACACTTTCGATGGATACGATGTTGTTGATGAGAGACCTGTGGACGAGAAATCCGACACCTCCTCGGGACTGTTGGTCGTCCCCCCGGTAGAAGAGCAGGTTACCGGACTTCAGGGTTATCGTGTCCTCCCCGATTCTTCGGACTTCCGACAACCCCAGAATGTCCCAGTGTAACCCGCTCAATTCTTCTTCCAGTTCGACAATCTTCTCGTCTGTCCTCAACGTGCGTATGTTGTGTGTTACCAGGGCCAGTCGTCGTCGGGGGTGGTAGCCGGGGCCAACCCGGGGATTCTTAGCACCCCCTGCCCCGCCGTAACCATGGCCGCTACCGTAGCCAGGAATAGCGGGGCTGCCGGGGACTGGGGGCCTGGTCCTGGTTGTACTCATCGAGAGGTATTTGCCAATACTCGCCACGCTTGGCAGGCGGGTTGGCGAGCGCAGGAGGGGACTCGCGTTGATGACGCTGCTGCCCGTCATCAACCGGGAAAAGGGAATAGGGTGTGTGGGTAGAGGATGATATGGACTCAATCAATCACAAAGTCCCTTTCAAATCTACGCGAGTGAAAATTCCACAGAACCGATATAAGATGTTCCATTGACAATCGGCACGGAGCCACGGGATCAATAAGCCGATCACATTCAACACAGATTCATTTGAAATTGCCTCCGTAAATTTAGGACCCCACTATCAATTTACTTTGATTGTCGAAACCATTGCGCACCATTGTTATACCCTTGATAAGTGTTTGCTTTTCAACAGGCGACCCGACCGCCTGAGACCCGTCCACTCATTCAGAAATCATTCGTTTAATCATCGGATCATTTGAATGCATTCGTTCGTTCAGTTGGAATATTCGGTGGTTGTATAAACGACTAAACGTATTGGTTAGGCAAAGGTAACATAATTAGGGAGCCATTGGATTTGAATATGGGTCCTTGTGGGTTTGGGTAATAAGCCTTTAGACCCCACAAACAATGTAGGATTGAGTAAGCGTTTCTGTACTACTATCGGTAGGTATACGTACCGGCCTACAGCTTTTTCAAAATATAGGCAAATACAAAGAAACCATTCTATTCAAAAGACCTAAAGCCTATCCGAAATATCTCGCAAACATCAAAATTACATCGTCAATGAAAACTTAAACACCGTTTAAATTCTAATGCCTTTAGGCCCTATTGATTGTCGATCGAAGTACCTCGCCGATTGTTAACAACTTCGCGATTCTGTGAGCACATTTAAACTTCGTGCCACTTCGGCAAACTTCGGAAACGTTCGGTCTACTACAGGCTCTCCAAACAATAGCCCGGGATCCCTCAAGGGGTTAAAATTTAATACCATTGTGTTTGTGTGAACCAATTCCGTTGGAGAACAATAGTTAAGGTTTAATAACTTTGAATTTTACATAAAGTTTCCCCCCGCATCTTACCCCGCCACCCTCTTTCTCTCACCTCCTTAGACGAGTTATTGGCTTCTACATAGTTTTGCGGAATATCTAATTCCTTACTTTGTTTTTTTCTGAAATCATTGTTTGAGAGAAACTGCTGATACCGATAAGCCCTTCATCTGGTTCTTAGAGTTTTACGGCAATAGTTTTAAAAAATAGTTTAATATTGACGATTCAAAAGAACTTGTAAAAGTCTATTTGAATAAAGATGATTTTGACTTTGACTCAATTACCTATATCTTAAGGTGTATTTTGTTTTCTTTTCTCTTTTTGGGACTTTTGTCCAAAATAGACATGCCAGTCCCCATCGTAACAAAACATTTAAAATTTAAATTATTTTAAGGTGTATTTATTATCAAAGATTATTATGTATACAAAAATAATTGGTATATTTCATTTTTTTCTCGAGTTGGTACTCATGATACAATTGTGCTCGCATATCGTCAAATATAGGACACGTCGTATACGACACAGCACACTGTAGCCAATAAAAAACAGAGGACCATCACGATCACATATACTACTAATATATTATCGGCCAATGGCTCTCTGGACTAGTAACAAACCGACCTCAAGTACACAATTGCTAAGCCGCTGTAAATGGATTGTCGGCTTCGGAAGCCCCTGCGCGGCCCACACAACACACAGACCGTTACAAAATTAATTATACACGGTATTACGCAAACTCGAACCTTGAACCGTTTGGATGTAAGCCTGCCAGACGGCCGGCGATATCCGTACACTGGCATATAGGGTAGGCCGTTGATTGTAGGACACCGGAAGGTTAGTGGATAGTTACTCATTGCACGGCAATATTAACAAGGATCACTAAGCCAGCGAGGTGGACTAAGGCCTTACCCCTCTAAGTTGTAGAGGAGATCCGTGCCCAGCAGTAGGACCTGTGTATATTGGGCTGATGATGATGATAGTGATTAACAATAATATTCTATTCGTTTCATTGTTTGTTTGCATCGAGTCTAAAAGCTACTAAACCAAATTGTACTTGCATAACTATACAGCCCCGTAGCACAGTTGGCTAGACACCAGCTTGCGAAACGAGAGGCCGCGGGTTCGATCCCCGCACCGAGACAAATGTTTGTGTGATCCACTAATATTTGTTTCGGGTCTGAGTGTATGTGAGACCGAAAAGTCTCTCGTAGCTTCTGATACCCACGACACAAGACTCGTATCTTATGTGGGGTCAGGACTATGTATGTGACTGTTGGGTGTATTTATTTATTTATTACATACATACATACATAACCTCACGCCTGTATTCCCCGAAGGGGTAGGCAGAGGTGCATTTCTGCGCCCACATTTCGCAAGGTTTTGTATCAGTCCCACGTAATAGGGAGCGAGCCTATTGCCGTTTTTCGGGCACAATTCCAGACTCCTTGCTGCTACTGAGAATTTCCTAATTGAAAAACCCAATAACACTGCCCGACCCGGGAATCGAATCCAGGACCTCTAGATCGCACGGCACATACTTGTGCCGCGAGACCACGAGGCAGTCGTAGTCACCAGGCAGTAATTTATTATTTATTTATTTATACGATTATTGAGACATTTATCCTGTAGGATTAATAGATTTACATTTGCTACTAAAACCCATAAGAAGGTATAGCAATATGCGCAGGTAATAGCTTAATACAAGATAAGAGGTAAAACAATATGAAAAGTCATTTAAACGGAATACGTCATAATCACAAATTCTTCACAAAAGGACATATTCTTATTTATTAGATCTCTTTGATCTATTTCGTTTCCATCATCATAATCATCATCAGCCCATATATGTACGTCCCACTGCTGGGCACAACTACAACTGAGAGGGTTGAGGCCTTAATCCAACACAATGGCCTAGTGCGGGTTGACGGACTACACACCTAAGAAATTCCTAAGAACTTTAAGGTGTGCAGGTTTCATCACGATGTTTTCTTCGCCGTTAAAGTAAGTGATAATTAATTGTGAATACACACATAACTTCGAAAAGTCATTCCGTTTTCGTTAAACGTTAATAGGTTCGCGATATTGTATCCTCTGCATAAAATCATTAAAATTGTGGAAAAGTTAGTCCGAGGTGGCCTTTAACCGACCACTTTTTCGTCCTGCTATTGTGAATTTCCGAACGGAATTACTTTATCAAATTTTCCCCACCCTGGATACCTGAATTTAGACTCTAAATCTCTCAGAAGTGTGCGCCAATTTATATCTCACGATCAACAATGCAGTTAAAGCACAATTAGTATCATAAAATTAAACGATCTAAATTATGGAATCTATTGAATTGGATCTGACGTTATTTATCGATAGCCATTCCCGACTAAAACGGAAGCTATTCAATGCATTCTCCATTTATTCTCCGAGCACAAAATTGAAGATTTATACGGCATTACATTTCAATACTGACAATACAATACAAGTAGTGATAGCCTCGAGGTTTTAAGGACGCGGTCGAGAATGTCGACGGTCGCGGGTTCAAACCCCAGGCACACACATCCGACTATTCGAAGTTATGTGTTTATTCGCAATGAATTATCACGCACTTTAACAGGAAAACATCGGGTTGAAATCTACACACCTAAAATTTCATAAGAATTTCTTAGGTGTGTAGTCCGCCAACTCGCACTAGGCCAGCGTGGTGGACTAAGGCCTAAACCCTCTCAGTTGTAGAGGAGGCTTGTGCCCAACAGTGGGACGTATATGGTCTGATGATGATGATGATGTAACGCATTTTTATTCATATTTACAACTCGCATATTAATCATTATTAATAACAACAAACTTCCTAAAGTGTCAACTTTTATAGCCGCGAATCGATCGGGTGGGACATGCAACGATCCCGCTGACGTCACCGGGACAACGTTTATAGAGCGGCCTCGCGGCGCTTTGAACCGACCCGCTGAACCGGAACCGAGGGCTGTTGTGTCGTCCGACAAAAAATAATGCATGTTTTTATAACACAGCCGTACTGTTTGATCACAATGCTCCGCGTGCGAATTTAGAATACACTATTTAAAAAATGCTTTGGTTTTTTTTTTCTTTTTTTTGTGACAAAGGATTTTTCCGGTTACTGTGATGAATGTGTGATGTGGGAATCACATAACAGATGGTGCTGTATTTTACATAATTTTGAAAATTTGTGGGGAGCTCTTATGCAAGCAGGTATTATCATATTTTTTGTTCACCTAGATATTTTGATAGCTTCGCTAAAAGCGGATTGGGCTAAGTTATTAATGCCTCCATTTCGCCGTAACTACGTTTTGATGTTTTGACTAAACGTAGACATAAGCTCTTTTAAATTAAAATGAAGAAAAAATTCAATGTTCATGATTAACATCACCAAATACCGATAAATTTTCATCCAAATCACCTAACTTATTAAAAAAAAAAAAAATTGCCAACATTTGTGTCGCGACGCAATAAATTTTAGCCCAACATTGGATCCAATATCGCAGGCACGTTCAATGTAGAGATGTCGATAGACATAAATATCAGCACAAACAACACGAAGGGTTCAAATAAAACAACAAACAGTGTCGCCCCGCGCAGATCCGATGCGACCCGAATACATAAATCCGACAGATATTTCACGTATATTAATATATCCGACGATATATCCGAACGCATTGCCGACCGAGCGGAACAATATTAGAATTCGAACCAAACGGTCCTAAAGTAAACTGTTCATTTCATGAACCGTCAGTATTAAGCGAAACCCGCAATGTAAATTTACGTGACAATTCAATTTAGATCTTTTCTGGTACCTCGTCTTGCGCTTATACAATTATCGGCCCATATACGTCACACTGCTGGGCACAGGACTCCTTTACAACTGAGAGCAGTTGAAAAGGAGTCCCTTAGTAGTTAAAGCTTTAGTACGTCACGCTGGCCTAGTGCGGGTTGGCTGACTACACAACTAAGAAATGCTTAATTTTAGGTAAGCCGGTTTCTTCAAGATTTTTTCCGTCGCCGTTAAACGTGACAATTCATTGCGAATACACACATAACTTCGAAAAGTCAGTGGTGTGCCAGGGGTTAGAATCTGCGACCGCCGAGATTCTTAACCACGCGCCTAAATCTCGAGGCCAGCACTACTACTTTAACGGTGAAGGAAAACATCGTGATGAAACCTGCACATCTAAAAGTTCTTAGGAATTTCTTAGGTGTGTAGTCCGCCAACCCGCATTAGGCCAGCGTGGTGGACTAAGGCCTAAACCCTCTCAATGGTAGAGGAGGCCCGTGCCCAGCAGTGGGACGTATATGGGCTGATAATGATAATGATGATGATGAGAATAAAATCGTTATTATAGGTACTATCAGTCTATCCCAGCATCGATTTGATGCAGTCATGTTTAGAGACTTAAGAATTAGCGAGTAGTCCTTTTGAAGTGGAGGACTTACTTTATCCCGAGGTAAATTGGTTCCTAAGGAGAATTTTCATATCGTATTTTATTTTACATTTTAAATCAGGCAAACATCATTCAAGACTGCATCAATTTTGGCTACAGAACAAGCTAAGAATAGCTAAGCTAAGAACAATTTGGGGTACAGAAAACTACAAAGAGGTGCAGTCTTGTTTGATGAGGGCTCCACGCAGACCGTCTGTTTGCTGACCGCTACTGCAGAGGGCCCGCGGCGACGCACGCTCAATGTCCAACACACATTATATACATTAGAAACGGAATATTAATTGGCACATACTTAAACTCACGCTTATATTCCCGAAGGTATCAGACTCAGGTAATAGAGGGGGGAGCTTATCGCAATAAAATGAAATGATCGTTTATTTATCATGTAGACAATAATTTTGCATTTATGACACGTCAACACATGATTATAAAATAATAATAAATGGCGTACATAATATACGTATTAATTTTACATTAATCATTACAATAGTTATTTCTAATAAAACTAGATATTTAAATTTTATTTTAATTGTTCGGAAAAAAATCTTATTTAACATTAAATTAAAAGAGGTATAAGGGGACCATACGAATTTCCGAAACGTCACGATTGTTACTACCGGACAATTTTAAGCTCATTTTAAGATTCTGTGCCCCACTGACACTTTTCTAATTGATTAACCCAATAACTAGACCCGGAAATCATTATGCGCAAATACAATTATCTTATACCATTCTACCAATTTAGTATTGTTTCCGATTTGTTTATTATAGCGATGAAATAAGACTGCCTTATAAAACTGTCGTGAAGTTAAAGCTATCAGCTAAACTATCACTTACTTTCGGTACCCATTATCGACACCATAAATCCATAAACAAAGTCGCATTTTACTATTGAATACTTGTGATTTTATGCTTACTAACGGTTAGACGGATCGAATATAGAAACCGTAATTTCTAATGCCTACCCGCACTAGGCCAGCGTGGTGGACTAAGGCCTAAACCCTAGCAATGGTAGAGGAGGCCCGTACCCAGCAGTGGGACGTATTTGGGCTGATGATGAAAGGAAGTTTACGCTTTTCCCATACTAGGCTAGGAAGACACACAGACACAAACTTTATGCCGGTTTCGTCCACGAAGGTTTAGCAGGGGTGCATTAGTACACCTTTCGCCAGCTATTTAAAGAGCCAAGCAATAACGTCAAACGTCTGGAATTGTACCCAGCAGTGGGACGTATATGGGCTGATGATGATGAATTTCTAACGCTAAGTATAGCGTATATGGGCAGTAGCTCAGAGCCACTTAATCAAAGATCAAATCTTGGCGTCCAACAACTGCTAAATTAATTCCAGCCATTCAATATCCCCAACGACAAGGCCACTCGAGACAAATGGTGGTTATTCCGATAGGCGACGGCACAAGAGGCGCCCAACGAGTATCCATCTAGTAAATAGGACATAAACAGCATCTGCGCGGGACGGACGAGATATTAAGATGACACGAGCCGTGTGGAGCGTATCCTGCCTCATCATATACTAATTGAATTGCCGTACGTTAATTTGTCTCGCTTTAGTTCACACTACAGTGATTCGGCAAACGCATGAAAGATTGTTCGGATTAATGTGGTATAAAAATTATGGTATATAAATTCTGAACTCATTGTCAGATATAATATTTTATTTAGTGACTACTTATAAGAAAGCAGTGATGGCCTCGAGGTTTAGGCGCGCGGTCGAGAATTTCGGCGGTCGCAGGTTCAAACCCCAGGCACACACCTCTGACTTTTCGAAGTTATGTGTGTATTCACAATGAATTATCACTTGCTTTAACGATGAAGGAAAACATCGTGATAAAACCTGCACACCTAAAAGTTCTTAGGAATTTCTTAGGTGTGTAGTCCGCCAACCCGCACTAGGCCAGCGTGGTGGACTAAGGCCTAAACCCTCTCAGTTGTAGAGGAGGCCCGTGCCCAGCAGTGGGACGTATTTGGGCTGATGATGATGATGATGACTTATAAGGTCTCTTAAAGAAATAGAATAATTATCATGAATACATTATGGTAGATATAGGGTAGTATATATCAAAAGGGTACAAAACATATCGACTGCAAATAGGAATAAACATACAAAATCGAATGCAAAATCTAAATGACAATCAGAAACTGCAGCACATAACCCAATTGCGCGAGCTACTGGCGCGAGTCACTGGCCCGGAAACTAGCCCACTATCGTGTCGAGCACACGTACTCGTACGTTCGCAAATTGTTTCCATGGAATTTTCTATTAGACATGGCCTTTCGCCCCGAGTGCCGTCGTTTTTGCAACCATCAATAAAGTTAAAAAAAAAACTTATTAGGTTAATGCGAAACGCGATCGATCCGCGCTGCTCGGTGGGAAATGCACAAAGTAATGAATTCACCTTACGGGTACAAACATTTTTCCTATCTTACACTAAGCTGCGAATCTTGTGCCGCGTTAAGCTCAGCCGAATGTCTGTGTATTCATTTTCCTATCTACTGTCAAACGGACCGGCGTTTTTAACCATTATAGATATATACTTACGTATCTATTAGCGAGAATGCTGCATGCTCATTCAATTAGTCAAAATCGAAACAACCTTTATTCAATTAGACTTTTACAAGTACTTTAGAAACTTCTGTTTAAGTAAGATATCGCCGCTTCGGAAAGTGTTATCGCTGTGAAGAAGAAACGGTAAGAAACTCCTTCAACAACACGAAATGTTAATTGATATGTAACAGTGATACACAAACAATTGCTTTATCAATTCCTTGAAAAAGCGATAAAAATTGATAAAACCAATTCCTAAACAAAACGTGCGTACACATTCTACCCCCGAAAGAGAAAGTGTAGTTACATCTTAAGATACACGATACACGATTCGCTGCTAATTACGCACGTCCTAAGAGAGTTAAGACCCTAATCCGCCACGCTAATATGGTACGTAGTAACATGACATACCTTAGACATTCCGTTAAGAGTCCTGAAGCACGCAACTTACCTCACGGCCTCAATATTTACTCCCAATAAAAGTATTATAAACATCTCGGTGTTTTTGTTTCTTTCTCTCTGATCGATGAGCCGTCAGTCGGCATTGTTGGCTCAAGGCTGCGAGCAACAAAAACGTTGCACAACTCAGCCGATGGCCCGGGGCCTTTCCGGGTAGGAAATGAGCAGGAACAATGCAGCGCGACGTCGCCGTGTCGCCGGCGACAACATCTTGATGAACTAGAAACATGATTGATACGAAACGTTGTTGGGGAATAAATTACGATTCGTCTAATCCATTTCAGGCTTTCAGTAGCGCTGAGACGTATCGCATGACGTAGAATAATTTGGGCAAGTGTTTATTACGTTTCAACACCACACGCTAATGTTTTAATGCGCCGATATCCACGGAATGGAAGTCGAAGGCATATTTCTATGTATTTCAACACCCTTTTTAAATCCCGTGTAATAAGGGGCGAGCTTATTACTATTTACCTACCATTCACATTCCCAGGCTAACTACGTACTGGTGAAACTTTAATGAAAAAAAGAACATACATACATAACCTCACGCCTATAATCCCCGAAGGGGTAGGCAGAGGTGCATTTCTGCATCCACATTTCGCCAAGTATTTATCAGTCCCACGTAATAGGGGGCGAGCCTATTGCCGTTTTTCGGGCACAATTCCAGACTCCGTGCTGTTACCGTTCCTAATAGAAAGAAAAATAACAAAAATATAATTCCTGAGCAATTTACTGGGACTTATATATTTGAATCCTCATTTAAAACTAACAGATACTATACTACAAGATAGCCAATCATTCAATAACCATATATTACAAATGAAAATGACTTTACAATTAAAATAACGAATAAATAATTCCTACGTCAATATCAAGCGCGTTTAAACAATCATCTATCACTCGAAATTAATCCTTAAATCGGCTGAAACTTTTCCCACAACCAAACTGTCCGATTGTTGAACAAATTCCGCGACCGATACAGGATTTACTACAAATCTCGTGATACAAGTTAGCCGGGTATCGTCTAGTTGAATTCGATCCATGTAAATATGAATCAGCCTGTAATCCCGGAGATATCTTTTGTTTTAGCGATATTCCTTTGGGAGGAGTAAGCTAGGCTTCTATACCTCTGTCTGGGTTTTTGATCGTAAGCATTCCTTGGATATTTAACAATGGATTTTAATGCCATTTTTATTGTTAAAATAAGCAAAATATAGGCAAAATTTTATACGTATCTAATTTAGAATCGAATTGTATTTGAAATTTATGTCAATTAAATTGCAAAAAAAAGCAGTGATGGCCTCGAGGTTTAGGCGCGCGGTCGAGAATTTCGGCGGTCGCAGGTTCAAACCCCAGGCACACACCTCTGACTTTTCGAAGTATGTGTGTATTCACAATGAATTATCACTTGCTTTAACGGTGAAGGAAAACATCGTGATAAAACCTGCACACCTAAAAGTTCTTAGGAACTTCTTAGGTGTGTAGTCCGCCAACCCGCACTAGGCCAGCGTGGTGGACTAAGGCCTAAACCCTCTTAGTTGTAGAGGAGGCCCGTGCCCAGCAGTGGGACGTATATGGGCTGATGATGATGATGATGAAATTGCAATCATGCTAAACATCACTATAATATATTTCACATAGAAATGAATTTATTTGGCTTAGAATTTGTCTTCATATTCCTATAAGAAAACTTCAACACATCAGCCAGATTTCAATATCGAAAGAAAAAAATACAACAAAACACACTTTTTCCCGAGAATTTATATGGTGGCGTTATCGTGGTCGTGTATTACTCGATCAGCTAGACTGCGAGTCCGAACAATATTCTGCCGAAATTCAGTTTCCCGCAATACATCAACAGAGCCGCAAATAAAGCGCACAGATTGAATCGGCGTCCGGTCGTTATGCTGCTTTCCGCCGGCGGACACTGCCAAATATTGCCAAACTGCATGATATTTTTTTTCTACCCACAAAAGCCGCCCCTTCTGTTATCGTCATTTGTCACGTGTCCGTTTTTTACGCAGTCTTGCCAGATGGCGACACCTTTTCCTAGTTTTAATAGTCTCCTATAGGGTTTGCAATCCCGCAGTAATTTTTTCCCGCAGTAAAATTTAAAAATGCAAAAATATGCATATAATAATGCTTTATTACTTGTAGTTTAGTTACACTATATTAAAAAATAATAATAATAGAAACATTCATACAAAATCTAATAGAAAAAGTACTTTTTCATAGTTCTTATGAGGTTGGGTAGGGGGTTTGCAATCAATAGGGTTTCCTGCGTGTTAATATGGACTTATCTTACCTAAACAAACAAATAAACCAATTTTAATCCTTTACTTCGCTCGATCGGTTGATCGATCTGACTGACGCGCCCGCGCTGTTGTGATGGAGCTAATAGGTCTTCAGTAAAGACTGAATTACCTTGCCGAGTCAAAAAAATGCGGGAATGCGGGAACGCGGAATTGCAAACTCTAGTCTCCTAGCTGTTGCTCGCGAATAAAAATTGTCGTTAAAAATTGTGGCGCCATCTGTAAACGATCGTTGGGAACCAAAGGTGCAGTTTATGTCAGCGAAGTTGCGACTCGAAATATTTTAAGATAACTTTTGAAAGGCAACTGGTTTGAAAAAATACTTTTTTATTTAATACCGATAGAACCTGACTTTATTGTGATGCGATGAGAAGCTTCTTAACAATCTATAAGCTTGAAATACACAAGAATTCCAAAACTGAAATTTATTAAAATGATAAGACAAAACTGCCTCGTGGTCTCGCGGTACAAGTATGTGCCGAGCGATATAGAGGTCCTGGGTTCGATGCCCGGGTCGGGCGAAGTGTTATTGGGTTTTTCCATTAGTAAATTCTCAGTAGCAGCACGGAGTCTGGAATTGTGCCCGAAAACCGGCAATAGGCTCGCCCCCTAGTGGGACTGATACATACCTGGCGAAATGTGGGTGCAGAAATGCATTTCTGCCTACCCTTCGGGGAATACAGGCGTGAGTTTATGTATGTATGTGTGTAAGACAAAACCTAGCAATCTAATGGGGATAAACAATAAACATGACGCCTTTTAAGGTTGGGGTATAAAAAATAAATGTGTTTTGGTGTCTATACACCCAAAACGGCCATCACATAAAATGTAATAAGCACGCCCATCCGAAACTACTCGGAGCCTAAACAAATAGGCCATTTTTCCAGACGTCGCGTGTAAAGACGGGTTCAGAAGGAGTGTTTGCCAATAACGTATAAAACTAGTTACAATTCGTCCCAAGAGTGTTATTCCACGGTCTCCACGCGAGCGACGCGCGTTTCGCCTTTTTTTTCGATTACACAAAAGCCTATCATGTAACATAAGAACGGGTAAGCGTTCTAGTTTTTTCCTAGGTTTGAATAATGTATGTGACAATTTGGGATGAAGCTAGTGGCAGGCAATATAATATCTACTTGACGCATTTCGAAATAGTTTAGGTCAGTGGCGGTACTTCCATAGAAGCCCAAAAGCCCAGTTTCCCTTTTAAAATACCGAATAATATTTTTTATGCTTTGAATCTTTATTTAACAGAAGCAATTTGATATATAAATGAGAATATACTGACCCCACAATAAACAATTATAAACTAGACATTACAAATTAACGTGTAACGCTTTTGGGCTTCTATGGAAGTACCGCCACTGGTTTAGGTAGGATCTAACATTTCGAGAACAACGCCATCTATTAGACATGAAAGAAGTACTCAAAATAACATTTAAGGGTCACGTCGTATAAAAAAATATAAAGATATTTCCGTGTCACAAACACTTAGCCACTACACAAATATTTGTCGATCACACAAATATAAGCTTCTGGAGTAAAAATAAAGTACCTACAATTTTATCGGCAATGAAGCCACCAAGAATATGTTATCACTAAAGAAGGAGCCTTGTGTACTTATTCATATGTACATAAATAAAAACATACATACAAGATAAGATAAACATACATACATACGTACATACATACATACATACATAACCTCACGCCTGTATTCCCTGAAGGAGTAGACGGAGAGGTACATTTCTTCACCAACAGTTCGCCAGGCATGTATCAGTCCCACGTAATAAGGGGCGAGCCTATTGCCGTTCTTCAGACACAATTTGAGACTCCGTGCTAGGAATTTCCTAATAGAAAAACTAAAAAACACTTTCCCTAACCTGGGAATCGGTCGCGGGACCTGTAGATCGCACGGCTCATAATTGTACGACGAGACCACGAAGCAGCTTTTTATATGTAAAAGAAGTATTTTATTTATTTATTTGAAGACTATTATATACTCTATCAAAGTTGACCTATATAACATAACTCACGAACGAATAAGTATACGGGTATATAAAACTAAACCAAGACTATGAGTGAATAGTATGACATCATGCAGACTACTCGCGGCAAGTGTACCATATCCTCATTAGTCAACTAGACGAGAGGAAATGGCCATATGAACATACTGCCGCGTGTGCCACTACATAATGCACAGCTCATACATTAGACATATACATTAGACGTTTAATACTTGTTTTATGTAGTTGACAGTTCTGTTTATCCGAGGATAATTTCGTGACTTGATGAGACAGTTAATTCCCGCGAACGTGCTTTAGCTGTTTACGTCACATGACTGCAAAACATGAGATTTCATTTATCATTAACCATTTTATTGATTAGATTTGACTGAGACTCAACAATATGAATGGCAATTGTATATAAAAAAATAATATTTGTAATATGTTTCTATGTTCCTTTTCTCCTTCATCTATATACAGATAGCTCGCAATTTTTCTCTACTCTCTTGTGTGGTGTTTAATAAACTATCTTGTAATAATGTTTTGGACTTGTTTATTCGACGAGCCGGCTATACACTTCGGACACACGATTCGCACCAACGATCACAACACCTGCTACAGTATCAAGATAGCTCGAAAATGGACTGGATTTGATGAAATAAGTTCAAGAATATATTTTTTTTGGGTAAAAACAGCTTTTATAATATATATTTCTAAAACCGCATAAAACATAAACGCTCTTTAGAATAAGTAATATTTAAAAGGGGAACGCAGCCTACAGTAAAAATCATCATCATCAGCCCATACACGTCCCACTGCTGGGACACGGGCCTCGTCTAAAACTGAGAGGGTACACATTTAAAAGGAGAACAAAACTTACAGTAAAAATATTATTATGAAATCGATTTTATTATAAATTATTAAATAATCACACAAAGCGAACTGTAACTCGATAAGATATTTACCGACGCAAATAACCTTCGAAAGTTATAATTAATCGATTGATTCAAAACCCAATCAATCGTAGTTAAATTAATGTCGCGCCCACAAAACCGTTTATAAATTGTACGGTGTGACGAATATAATTTTCTTCTACAAAGCATCGGCTGCTGAATTCAGACGAACCAATCATTCGAGTGTAATAATTCCGGTAATTACCGTACAAAACGGTTACGACCGGTCAATGGGCGGTCGCCGCGCAAATTACAGATTAAACTACAGTTCTCTGTGCGAGAGCTCGCGTTTTATGCTCATTTATTTCAATTTATAGTAGTTTTAAATTGGTTATTTCTCGGAATAATTTCCCGGCCGTTGGAGCAGACAAGTGTTGGGAGTGGAGGCCCATAGGTAGACGTAGGGTAGGACGTCCTGCAGCACGATGGTCCGACGACTTGAGAAAGGTGGAGGGTAGCGGATGGATAAGGGCTGCTCAAGACCGGGTTGGTTGGCGCCTACTTGGGGAGGCCTTCGTTCAGCAGTGGACGGCGATAGGCTGAGAATAATATTTCTCGGCATAACTAGATACACAAGCCTAACGTATTTATATAAAATGTAAATTGAATTATCCAAAAATAGTTTAGAATAATTACATACGTAAATAAACTCAAGTCTGTGTTTTCCCCGAAGGTGTAGGCAGAGGTACATTCAGACATACATATTTCGCCAGGTATTGCGTATTGTCAGCAAGCATTTTGCCGTTTTTTGGGCATATTTCCAGCTGCTACTGAGAACCCGGGACCTTAAGATCACTCGGCACATACTTGAGCCGTGAGACCACGAGGCAATCATAGCTAAACATAGTTAATAGTAATTTTTTATTTGTGGCGATACCAAGAATTTTGAATTTTACTTTCTATCTTAATATAATTAAAATTTCAAAAAATAAATTATATACTATTAATAGAAAGTAGAACCACATTGCAATATACACGTAATTGGGTATCATAATTATTATTTCTCAATAAGTAACCTTACACTGCTGAAATGGCAATGTGCAGGATATTTGGCAAGGTGGATTGATGGTCGATGGACAAAGGTCGGAACAGAATGGTAGCTTCGGAAAGGTGCACGAGAACGGGGCAGACCACTAGCTAGATGGTCGGATGACATAGCCCATGTAGCCGGAAAGTTATGGATGAGAGTAGCCCAGGAGCGAGACAAAGTAGCGAGCACAGAGGAGGCCTATACCCAGCAGTGGGTACATGTGGGCTGAGAATGATGAATAAAGTAACCTTAGTCAGTAATGATACGATCTTATTATCGGCCTTAAGAACAAAATCCTAAGCTCCATGTTATGTACAGTTTTTATGACCCAATGAACTAAGTAAACAAGGTTTATATCGCAAACTCCTTCTTAAGACTGGCACTAAAATCTTTAAAGTTATTTTGAAGCTCCAGTAATGGACACATAAACGAACGTCTCGGGTAATTACTGCAAATATAAGTATGGATAGATAAAAACATACATACATAACCTCACGCCTGTATTCCCCGAACGGGTAGACAGAGGTGCATTTCTGCACCCCATTTCGCCAGGTTTTGTATCAGTCCCACGTAATAAGGGCGAGCCTATTGCCGTTTTTGGGGCACAATTCCAGACTCCGTGCTGCTACTAAGAATTTCCTAATGGAAAAACCCAATAACACTTTGCCTGGTCCGGGAATCGAACTCAGGACCTCTAGGTCGCACGGCACATACTTGTGCCGCGAGACAAAGAGGCAGTCATGAATAAAAAATATAATTAAGGTGATATTTAAAGATTCCTTCAGTGGATATGCTAAGTGATCATTATTTTAATTAAAAGAGGCACACGGTCGAGATTATCACCTCTGACTTTTCCAAGTTATATGTGTATTCACAATGAACTATAATCTAGTTTAACGGTGAAGGAAAACATCGTGAGGAAACCTGCTCACTTAAAAGTTCTTAGGAATTTCTTAGGAGGGTAGTCCGCCAACCCGCGCTAGGCCAGTGTGGTAGACTAAGCCCTAAGCCCTCTCATTGGTAGAGGAGGCCCGTGCTCAACAGTGGGACGTATATGGGCTGATGATGATGATGATACACATAAATTTTAAAATTACATATGTTACGCCCATTTCATCAGTCTAACTTACTATTCACGTAGTATTATTGATGACATCCAAAAGACATACCTGTAACAAGACAAGAAATATTTATTTTATTTATTAAACATTTTATTGTACACCAGTCATCACATGTAACACTTTTTTTTAAATGCTTAATACTAAGTGATTATTGACTGCGATGTTTTATTATTAATAACTAAGTAAATATGCAGTAAATCTGAACCTGAAGTAGTGATGGCCTCAAGGCTTAGGCGCGCGGTCGAGAATCTCGGCGATCGCGGGTTCAAACCCCAGGCACACACCTCTGACTATTCGAAGTTATGTGTGTATTCACAATTAATTATCACTTACATTAACGGTAAAGGAAAACAGAGTGAGGAAACGTGCACACCTAAAAAGTCTTAAGAATTTCTTAGGTGTGTACAACGGCAACCCGCACTAGGTCAGCGTGGTGGACTAATGCCTAAAACCCTCTCAGATGTAGAGGAGGCCCGTGCCCAGCAGTGGGACGTATATGGGCTGATGATGATGAAATCTGCGGGCTATATGAAGACAAAGTACCCATGTCATCATCATCATCATACGTATACAATATTTGTATCTTATTTGAGGGTTAAAAGAATGAATATGGCTGTGAAATTTATTAGTCTTATCATAAAAGTAATAAGTTTAAGTACGTTGCGTTCGCACCAATAATCATCTCAATCAAGAAGAATAAATATATACATAAGTTTCTACATATCTCGATATTACATACACCGCTATATTCTCACTGCACTCCACATAAACCGTTGCGGTCACTTTCTCACGTTCCTGAAAAAGAAATACTCCCTCGGAAATAGTGTGAAACGAGACAGAAAAAACTCCGGTAAACGTGACGCAAACGGTCAAACGGTCTCATTAAACATGACTCGCCGCCCGCTAAGCCGCGCTGAAACGTATGCGAATGGAGATGGGGTTTTAAGCCGCAGCCGAACGGCCGTGGAGCGAGGGCAGCATACCTTATTCATGATGCGGGCTCATCCCACACTCTCACACGATACACGGAATGGTAAAAGAATTATCACTTATCCGAAAATGCTTGATGTGTTTTTCAACTTTCGATTTTTCCGCTCAACCATTAGAAAAATTAGAAGTCTTGCATTAGGATAAAGTGTTTTTGGTGGGAGCACTCATATAGAATTCCCGAAAGAGTAGGCAGAGGTCCATTTCTGCACCCACATTTCGCCAGGTACATATGTATCAGTCCCACGTAATAGGGGCCGTTGCCTATTGCCGTTTTCCGGGCACATTTAAAGACTCAGTGCTGCTATTGAGAATTTCCTATTGGAAAACCCATTAACACATTGCCCATTAAATTATGGTGTTTATATACATATTATGTTACATCACTGACACTAGAAGTCTAACGTGCTCAACCAATGTTGAGTTTTAAGTCAAAAATTTAAAAACTCTGTCTGACTGCTTCATTTGTCCTGCATCGTGAGAAAACGATGTGCGATCGAGAAGTCTTGAGTTTGATTCCCGGGTCGGGAAAAGGTGTTATTTTTTTCTCCTCAGGAAAATAACATGACGGTATCCATTACGCTATACTTAAAACGTAGCGGCAAATTGCCTACCCTTTAAGGCAGAGTTTTTTAAACTTTTGGCTTCACAAACCCCTGTTAAAGTCTCCAGGTGACAGCGAACCCCTTAAGTAACTAATTAAATCAAAAACAAAATAATAAAATTGTCTATAGTTAATATTAATGTCATAGGTTATCTTGTTTCTTATCGCAAGTGGAGTGAATTTAAAAAGTAATTTTGGAAAATTCTGACTCAATGTATGTATGTATCAATTTCTGTATTTACTTTTTATCATGACCAGGTGTGAAAACCCACTCTCAAGTAGGTAAGTATGTTGTAGCCACTATGGTGTGCCGCACGTGGCTGCTAGGTATCAAGTCACCATTACGTAAATCTTGTCGCGAACCCCCTGCCGTCGAATGGCGAACCCCTAGGTCGCGAACCCCACTTTGAGAAACTCTGCTTTAAGGGATACATGCGCGAGTATTTGTGACTCACTCCAGTCCTATCTTCGGTAACGACGGGTTAGTCTCAGGCCACCATGACTCAGCGCGGTGGACTTGGCGTATCTGAGCCATTCCAAGTACTTACTTATACTTACTCTTACGTAAAGTTTCCACACGAAGCTTTCCTTGCGCCCATACATTATTACAAGCGGTAATTTATAATTCATTGTGGCTCCGCTCGCGAATCGTGTATTCCACTAAGACTCTTAGCAGACGGGTTGAAATTGGTTTTATTTGTGATAGGCTTTCTGATGGTTTGTACGTTTGCATGGTACGTTTTTTATTCCGTTTGTTTTTCGTCAACTAAATCCTATTCTATCGAGCAATGTTGAAATATCAATGTTTTTGTATTTGTTGTTTTATTTCGTGCCAACTCAGAAGCCCTCTTTGAGGCTGTACAATGAGGACTTCAAAGGCTTATAGTATCTGAGTAAGTGGTAGGACGGCGCGATGTATTTCTGTTGAAAAGAATAAACAAATCAAGGTTTCAGAAAAACAGCACAGTTTGGCTTCAATTCTCCAATACAAATTTTGAATATATACCCTATTCCTCTATTGGTTTATCTATCCAATAAATAAAAAAGTGACTTTGACTGGCCAGTAATTTTTTCAAATTATATTTAAAAGAGTTTTAAACCTCTTTAAAATTTCACCGTTGAACGCGTATGGAAATGAATTTAAAAAATTTGGAATATTAACTTCACTTCCAAATTATTGGCAACGTGCCCTGCGGCAAATTCTTAATTAAAATTTTGAATATCGAACACTGGCGAAAATTATTTCATTTCATTTCGAAAAGCGAACAAGTAGCCGTTTAAAATTAAAACAGGTATATTGGCGGCGAACGCGTTTGACAGTTCCAAACTTATTTCAATTTTATCCATATTATGGAAATAGCCATTATTTTACTTTAATCCATGACATGACAATAAACAGAATATTGTTTGTTGGAAGTTCAAGTATGTTTACTTGACACACAAATCTATGACTATGTGTGGATTTGCAGTAGCTTTACGGAACTCTTACTTTTTAATCGACACGGAAAAACCTTACAATAAAATTCAAATCCGCAGTTTTTTTTTTTTAATAAATTGATCTCATAAGACTATTATATCCAGAAATGAATAATGATGCCAGATCGAAAATTAGAAAAACCTAATAACACTTTGACTGACTTGGAAATTGAGCCTAGGACCATTCAATACTACCGCGGGACTAACGATGCAATCAACAGCAGTAGAAGTAACAGGCAATACAACAATCTCTCTTTACAAAGATCGAGAATTTTCTTCACACTACGCTTAAAGAATCCAGGATAAAAAAATGGAGGCATCATATATTCCGGGAGGTTGTCCCAAATGGTACGAACTTGTGGACTAATGAAATCAGCCGATTAACATATTAAAAAAGGACACTTGCAAGTATTCCCTCTGTAGAATTCCGTGAAATATTCAAATATTCGCGGAAGCATTGAATATTCATCGGAGTAGGTCCGGACGCGGGAGTCGCGACAGGGAGGCAGTAAGGTATGTCAAAATTTGGTTAAAATCCCCCCAAATGTAAGTTGTTACGTAAACGCATTTTCAGCGACATGATTTTCTACTGCCTATATGCTGCAACCGGACAAGTAGGTATTGTCATGACAAATAATTGCCACTTCCAAAACCTTTATTATCTGTCTTTTGCTTATCTCTATGCTAATCACAATTTTACTATAAACACTTTACTTATAAAAAACAAGGTAGGGTTTAATTAAAGCTAGGATTTGCTGATCAATGCCATTCCTGTGCGTGCCACAGTCGGTCCTAGTTCACAGGAGTTACATCTCAAATCTCACGTGATGAAGCAACAGTGCGAGCCAGCATAATTGTGCTGCGTGTTAAAAGATCCACCGATTACTGCCGACACCGATCTACTTGATGATGATAATGATGATTATTGATGATGTGGACAAAGAACGACGACTGCGAGAAATATCTATATGCCTAATATGTGTATTGCGGAAGTGTTATTTATTTCATGATTGTATCTTCTTTCTACATTTGAATCCTTGTACATTTATCTTAGATATAAGCTGTACCTACTTTGATTTTTTTTTCTTTTGCTTACTCTGTAAATTTGGTGTAAAATAAAGAGTTATTATTATGATGTCTTTTTTTTTAAATATAGTTAAAGTTGTATTATCGTCTTAATAACATTCCCATAAAATATAAGATTTGTTAAAATATTTTTTCTTCTTTCTCTATAATTTATATATAAAAATGGCCACCCAAATTTCACCTTAGTCCGACTCTTCAAGTACAAACAGAGTTTGCCTGAGTGGCACCTGTTTGTGCGCGTAATTCCATTGATTATTGCGTTCCGCATAATCTTGTTTGCGCCGTCCCCGCCGGTGTTTTTACGCGCGCTGTTCAATTTACATGCCAAAAAAAACCTGCTTGAAATCTTTTTGAAGTGTTATGTGGCTGTAGTGGTAGTGTGACACGAGGGTTCTTTTTTTTAAATAGTTAACAGTTATTGGGATAGAATAAAAAAATCAAAATCATTTGTTTTGCAAATAGATAGGCAATCATGTAGGCAAAAAATTAAACTTATGAGATGTCAATATATTTTTTTATAAAAAGAAAATGAAATATAACTGGTGTAAAATACACTGGTCAATATGTTTAATTTTTTTTTTATATGTTTCTGAATTTTATTGTATAGGTTATGAAAAAAATAACATTTTACACGTCATTTTTTATACTACTCGTAGTTGGCTGTCGCAACAACATCATTTGCCCATATTATAGTTACAGTCCAACACTGCTCTTGCCAAATACATAGGTATGTACGTATCGGTGAATATTTTTTTCGTGTTTTTATTCTACATGTTAGTCTATTGCCATATACGAGTACATATTTACCTCGAAAATTTAAGCATGTCTGCCTATGACTTAACGATGAGACGCCTTTATGAATTCAATCCCCGATTAAAATTAATTATGCAACAAACTAAACTTCTCTAACACGAGTATACTAAAAAAACTTTATTTACTGTTTATTGTACACCAAAACAAAGGAACAATATAGGTATTAATAACATTAAAATATTCATCACAAATGACGGCCTTAACGCTATCGGTGATTTCTTCCAGGCAACCTCTAGATGGACTGGAGTGTTCGAAACATAGAGTGGTTGGTCCCAATTTATGAAAATAATTAATTGTAGAATAAGATGTACGCAAAAAAACTTTAAAATTATTTTTCGGATGTATTCACTCGAACCGTATCTTTTCACAATTTAATTTAATTCTAGCCTAACATGGACATAACCGTTCAGCATACTCATAAAACCCGCAGATATGAAAGCGAACATTTAATGTAAAGGTTCACACTCGTAAAAAATCACAACACACATAACGCTTACAAACGCGCCACCGGATGCGTCTCCATTGAATATAATCATTTACATAAGTATAACCATAATACGTGCCTGCGATATTCTTGTGTGGTTTACAGCATAAGAACACACTTTTATCCTATAGGGATTGACTGAGAAGTGAAGAAAATCAGGTTTAGCTCAACCCAAATTTTTGCTTCAATTACTGTAACATTTTTTTTATGCATACATCTTTGTTTAATATTTTACACGTGTGTTCTGATTTTCATCTATACAAATAAATAAAATTGGAGTGTCTGTTTGTGATATTGAAATAACCGCTTTTTAATAAATGCATATGGATGTATACACGGTACATATACCAAAATAACGTTTTTTACAATTTTTGTCTGTCTGTCTGTTTGTTCAGGCTAATGTCTGAAACGGGTGGACCGATTTTGACAGGACTTTTATTGGCAAGTAGCTGATGTAATAAGGAGTAATTTAGGCAAAAAAAAACAAGACTGTTAGGCGGAACGAAGTTCGCCGGGTCAGCTAGTAATTGATATGCTCGATGATTATGAATATGTTAATTAATATAACTAACGTTTTGTCAACTTGAATACAGTTATTTTGTGCACTAACAGTTCCCATATAATTTTATTTAATACTAGAGATTGGATCCCGCTTCGCCTGAGTGCAATTTTATAAAAAAAAAATAGCCTTTGTCTCTCCATCTGTCTCCACTTAAAAAATTAACAACATTTTTGGAATTTACAATGTTAGTATCTATATCCTTTTACACTCCACATATTTCTATTTATCATCAGCCCATGTACGTGCCACTGCTGGGCACGGGCCTCCTCTACAATTGAGAGGGTTTAGGCCTTAGTCCACCACGTTGGCCTAGTGCGGGTTGGCGGATATTTCTATTACCGCCATATTATTAACTCATATTTCAATCACACACCACACAAGCAACCTAATCCCTCATAAACCTGGGCCAATAATTTAAATAAAGAAATACACCCAACTGTCACATACATAGTTCTGACCCCACATTAAGATACGAGTCCTGTGTCGTGGGTAGCAGAAACTACGAGAGACTTTTCGGTCTCACAAACACCCTATACCCAACAATTGTGGATCACAAAAACATTTGTCTAGGTGCGGGGATCGAACCCGCGGCCTCTCGTTTAGCAAGCTGGTATCTAGCCAACTGCGCCACGTGGCTGTCGTTATAGAGCACTTACGGCATTTCGAGAGCCATCTCCATTCTCCACAAATGATTCCCCATCTAGAAATACTTGAATATTTAAACCAAACCATAGGATAAATACGTGCACACAATGCCGCGGCAACATCCCCTCGGTATAAAACGGTGGGTTTATTACGCGGCCGTTCCAAGAGACGCCTCCAACATCCACGTTATAAAACATACTGACATAATAGCCGCGAAATCTGCTCGCCTCCCACGAATAACCGCCAGTTACGTCTACCATTCTTGCCGAAGTGCGCATTATAACTGCACCCGCTGCTCGCTCAAATATATTCAATTTTATATACTAGATTCCGTGAACCTGATATACAAGTATCGAGAGCAATGCCTAAAATTTTATTCTGAATTTGAATAACTAATACAATATTAGTTCACACTCGGGATTGAATTTTTATTTATGTATGTGTTTATATGTCATTTATGTATTCTTTTTTCCTACAAATTTTGAAGACTACTGCCACATCTACTCCATTTCAGTCCCGTAGGTTGTGTGGAAAAGATCGCAGCTAGTGATAAGACCGCCTATTGTACCTATACCTTATTGTCATAGTTATTTATCTCATTCATGTTGTTTACATATTGTTTATTGTACAAGAAAGTATATTAAATAAAAATAAATTTTTATTTTTATTTGGCAGGTCATATAATATAATTATGTTATCCTTACTGGACCAAATACATGCCCACTGAGTTGGACTCGCTGGATCTACTCAGGTGTGGGTCGCGCCGCGTAAATTCCAGTAGTAAAGTGAGCCCGCTGAGTTTGTTTCGCCGGGTCTTCTCAGTCAGGGTCGCGTTTGGATCCGGTGGTACCATTAAAATAATACGTGACGTTTCGGAAATACACAAGGTCCATCTCGTTATTTACTTTAAAATAATAATAATAAGATTTTATGTATTTCCTGATGAAAACTAAAAATAAATTATAAAAAAAACCGTAAATATTTTTGTACAAATTATATAAAATGAGCCATAGTTAAATTATAATGTAATAATTAAAGATTTTTCTTTTCTGTATTGACTTGTCATAAGTGCTATTTGATTGCCTACGTGACCAAATAAAGCAATTTCATTTCATTTCATTTCAAATAAAGCAATTTCATTTCATTTCATTTCATTTCATTTCATAAATAAACAAATAAATTGAATAAATGCATTAATAGTTAGACACCTAGTTTTGAGATATCATATAATATCTTTCAAGCATAAAAACTGATAATGAATAATGTGATTTAAAATATGTTGAGATCGAATAGCAGGCAATCGAATTATTTCGCAACAGAGCCGTGAGGCACAGTCGTATCTTCATTATTGATAATGATAAAATGGTCGAGGCGGCGCTGCTAATTGGATTAACGTGAACGGAAAATCAGATAGACTTCATCGTATTATGTCATATATTAACTGCCTCCGAGGCGCAAATGGTTAGAGACCTTAGGCTTGTGATATGAGAGGTTCAATCTTAAATCTAGGCAAATATTTGTGACGGGTCCGTTCGATTGTGAAATGGCAAAATCTCTCGTAGTTTAAGATAAAATACACAAGATTTTAACTCATTGTCAAGTTGGACTGTATATGATATTAAATTATTTATTAGTAACTAAGGTTTGCTTCTTATAACTGGCAGATTGGTCAGGTTTGATCTTCTATCACATTTTTTCCAACTTTTTCGCCTCACTGTAACTGAATCGTATATTGTTATAAATAAATACACCCAACAGTCACATACATAGTTCTGACCCCACATTAAGATACGAGTCTTGTGCCGTGGGTATCAGAAACTACGAGAGACTTTTCGCTCTCACAAACACCCAGACCCGAAACAAATATTTGTGGATCACACAAGCATTTGTCTAGGTGCGGGGATCGAACCCGCGGCCTCTCGTTTCGCAAGCTGGTGTCTAGCCAACTGCGCCATGGGCCTGTCGATTTATGTCAGTTTATGGATGATAGTTTAATACTAACTATATTTTCCTCGTTTTTTTTATTATTAGCTGTTTATGGCTCTACTTCCCGCCAGGCCCGGGGGAGGGGGGCGGGAAGCGTATGTCGGGGTCACCGGTCTTCCAGCCCGGCGCGCGGCGACGTCATGTCCGCGCAGATGTTAGTGCCGGGCTGGGTCCCTAACAATATCCCTAAACCGGCATACCGACCAAAACCCCCCGGTGGCCATCTCCGCGCCGAGTGGGGCGACCACGGTACGTTAGCGAGAAGCGCCAACCGTAATGCCGCAGCCGCCCGGTGCGCCTCCGAGACGTATTTGTCTCGGCCGTCTCGGAGTGTGTAGGGGGCGCAGTTGCACCCCCACTAGCTTGGTTCGGGCGCCCCGGTTGTGGATGGGCGCCCGCGACGTACACAGGCCACAGTGCCGCCGCCCCTCTCGGGGTCACTTTCAGTGACAGGCAGGGGATACCGTGGTGGGATTCTAACGCCCCCTTGCCACAGGGCAGGGCGCCGGGTCTAATTATCTCTGTTGACCCGGCGCCTCCTTCTCTGACGTCTTTGGCGGGCGGGATCGTTTCTCTCTCGATCCCGCTCCGCGCTCTCCTTCTGCGACATGACGTGCTCGCAGAAGGAGAGCACCGCTCGCCACGACCTCGGACTCTCGACCATCGAAGAGACGACGGCCGGGAGCGAGAGGTCGCCACCAACAATAGCGCGGAGAGCGCTGCGCTCCATCTCCCAGGCTGGACACTCTTGTAGTGTGTGCTGGGCTGTGTCGTCCGGGCAGTTGTCACAGTGGTGACACACGGCCGACTCCTCCTTCAGAGCCACCCGACACAGGTAGTGGCGGAAGCATCCATGCCCCGACAACACCTGCGTCAGGCGGAACGTCGCCGCACCGTGGCGCCTGTCCACCCACTGGTCGAGGACAGGACGCACTGCCTCGACGGTCCTAGCACCAGCACTGGGATCCTTCAGCCTGGTACGCCATTCCTCCACGGCGGCCGTACGGAGGGAGGCTTTTATAGCCTCTACCTCTCTCGGGGCCAGTCTGTCCCCGCGACTTGACGCCTCCTCCCGCTGATGGTATAGACGCGAGAGGAATTTGGCGTCAAGGTCCCACGGCAGGGAACCGGCCAAAACGCAGGCCGCCTCGTAGGAGATCGTGCGGTAGCCCCTGATCAGTCGCTGCGCCAGCGCACGCTGCATTCTAATTATACCTACACCAGTCATACCAAAACAAACATAACGACATAAAACAAAACTTTGAAAGCAAAATTCACCACACGTTATGTGATAAAACATTGCAAAGTTATGTAGAATGGGCATGTATCGGGTGTATCAAACGGACGACCGGGCCGGGTAGGGTCATCCGGGTATGCGGGTGTCCGGGCCCCGCGCGGGACCAAACACTGATACGAGATCATCTGCATATTTTACGAGTATAATAGCTTAAATACTTGTATGCTTGGAATTGTAAAGAATGAAGATATGGAATTGGAATTGTAAGAGAAAAAAAATACATGTGTTGCTGAGGGAGTTTCTTGCCGTTTCTTCTCCACACCTATAACACGTTTCGAAGCGGCAATAGTTAAAAAAATTAAGAAGTGTAAAATTGACGATTCAAACGAACTTGTAAAAGTCTTTTTGAATAAAGATAATTTGATTTGATTTGTAAAATTGAAAGAATTTCAATGTCGAAAATGTCAGCAATTTTCTCTAGAATAGCATGAAATATCATGATTAAAATCTAAGATTAAAAGTATAAAGGCGTCTTTTAAAATCTAAAATAGCTAACTTGAGTTCACATTGAATATTAAAAAATCTAGACATACCGAAGTAACACTGGTTTCATAATATCAGTCCCTCATGAATCAGGCTCACGAAGAAAACGAATCAGAAAAGTTATAAAAGACATAAATATGCAGTGGATATCCAGGTATATTTATAGTTGAATTAAACTAATTAATAACCTTAACTGGATATATCGTGACGAAAGCCATTAATAAAATAGTTAAGTCTATTTTCAATATATCAACTATAAGTCACTGAACTTATTTACTTGAAGACTGAATACTATATTCTTAAAAACCGTTTAAATAACCCACGATTCATTTTATGCCACTCAAACTCACCTAACAGCTGTCGTAGCGCTACGAATCTGCTACGTTTGCTACTCACGTAGCAACGTAAGTGCTACGAAGCGTAGCAATTCACTAACGCCGAGAAAGACATGGCTTTCGTTATTTTTATATTGAAATACTATCTTTTGCCCGCGAATTCGTACGCGTAGACTACAGGGTTTGGTTCAGAAGGAAAATAAGTTGTAGTCTATTTTACTCCACAGAGTCCATCCATTCCATGTGAGGAGAGGGTATAAAACCTTAATAATGGCAGCGGAGTAGTCATGCCTGGTCATATTTTGGTATGATATATAAAAAAATATATTGATTAATATTAACGTCTCCATTAGGCTTGACACGGGGCGTACTAATTTCTATGTTTCCATCTACATCAATGCTAAATTTCATTATTTTCTTTTTGTTACAAAATTCATCAAAGTACTCTCAGCTGTTTAGAAATGAAAGCATAACAAACCCACTTTAACATTTATATTATTAGGACTATTTTGAATAACACACCAACAACAATATAACAACGTGTACAAAACATTAACGCTCGATAGATAAAACACCAACTAATGAATTACATTTACATAATGGAGAGCGAAACAAAACACAAAGCTATAAATAATCGAATGAACAACAGGAGTCCGAGTGACATCGACGCGAGGATGTAACACAAACACATTAGCAAATTGAAACACAATAACACCACACTAAATTATTTGTTTATAAAATACGCAATTACAGTTATTTAAACCACTCTCCTAGAAATGACAATCTGTTTGAAGTACTCTATCCAATCTCTATCTATATAATGCCTGACTGCCGTCGTGGTCTCGCGGTACAAGTATGTGCCGTGCGATCTAGAGGTCTTGGGTTCGATTGCCGGGTAGGGCAATGGGTTATTGGGGTTTTCCATTAGGAAATTCTCGGTAACAGCACGGAGTCTGGAAATGTGCCCGAGAAACGGCAATAGGCTCGCCCCTTATTACGTGGGACTGATACTGGCGAAATTTGGGTGCAGAAATGAACCTCTGCCTACCCCTTCGGGGAATACAGGTGTGAGTTTATGTATGTATGTATGCATCTATATAATTCCGGAAAATACAATTATTACAGGGGAAAGACTAAGATTTTAGTGAAAAGCTTCACCTGCGTAGATACTAATAATAATTTGTTGTTTTGTTAAGTAAAGGGTCGAGAAAAACTTATCTCAGATGTTGTTAACATAAGGTTTACGTAAGTATAGCCTTATTGCCCATTTTCAAGCACAATTCCAGATTCCGTGCTGCTGATTATCCTAGTAGCAAAACCGAACACTGTCGATCCCAGGAGTCTTGTCTGTCTCTTAATTGCGAGCTAATGGTTTATATGATAGATACATACAACAAAGCATCTTAGGGCATAATTTACACGTTCATTACACATAATGGTGTGACAGGCGCACGGCGCGGCGCCGCGACGGTCATTGTTGCGCATAATCCGCATCATTACTCAGATCGAAGCGGATATAACCGGTTATAACAGGTAACGTCCGGGTAGAGCCGGCCTAATCCCTCGGCCGACAGGTGTACACCGTCTGGAGATAAAAGCCCTTTTGGGAACTGTCTCGTCACTGTTTACGGAGGATTTGTGGAAATTTATGGAAATTTTACGTACATATACGCAGCTATAATTTCTCAAATGGATTGAACCATGGTACAGAGAATATATAGTTATAGGAATAAATGAGTTAAGGTTTTATTGATCTGTGCATTTATGAGTATAAAGTTCATATAAAGTCGTGAATGTCTCGACGGTTAGGTATGCGGTCGAGTCAAAATCTCGGCGATGGCGGTTTCGGACCACACCCCATCATCGAATCATCACATACTTTATCGGTGAAAGAAAACATCTTGAAAAAACCTGCACACCTATAAATTACTTAACCCTCTTAATTGTAGATAACAATATAGTATAAACATGATGTATTTATGCAGTCTCTAGTTATACAACGAGTCGTGATCCCAAGTTTATATTGGAAACTATGAAACACTTTTCGTAACTACAACTTCGAACCAAATATTTGTTGAGCCCATTTGTATCAGTCAGATCGATAAAAGGATAAGTCGCGATGGCCTCGAGGTTTAGGCACGCGGTCGAGAATCTCGACGGTCGCGGGTTCAAACTTCAGCCACACTACCTCTGAATTTTCGAAGTTATGTGTGTATAAAAAAAAGACTGGTGGACTGTGGTCTCGCGGTACAAGTATGTGCCGTGCGATCTAGAGGTCCAGGGTTCGATTCCCGGTTCGGGCAAAGTGTTATTGGGTTTTTCCATTATGAAATTCCCAATAGCAGCACGGGCCTGGAAATGTGCCCGAAAAACGGTAATAGGCTCGCCCCCTATTACGTGGGACTGATACATACCTGGCGAAATGTGGGTGTAGATATGCACCTCTGCCTACCCTAGGGAATACAGGCGTGAGTTTATGTATGTATGTATGTATGTACAAAGAATTATCACGTACCTGACGGTGAGGGAAAATATCGTTATATAACCTGAACACCTAAAAGTACTTAGGAATTTCTTAGATGTGTATTCCGCCAACCCGCAATAGGCCAGCGTGGTGGACTAGGTAAGGCTTTAACCCTCTCAGTTGTAGAGGCCCATGCTCAGCAGTGGGACGTATATGAGCTGATGATGATGATGAGATCGATATGAGACGCGGAAAATCCGACACTTTCATACTATTAGTATGTCACAATTATTATATTCACGCCTCAACTATTTAGTGACTGCGAATACATTTGTGTACAAAAGCGGCATGATCGTGTGACTACACGGTTGGATGTTTTGTTATCGATGGCGCACATCGTAGGTTCTCATCGCGTATTCTGTGTGCGACAAAGGCCGGCGTCACGCTCGCAATAATACCACCAAACCACACTATATTGTAGGTAGATATGTCATTTATGCAATGAAGATTTGGAAAAGGGAATATTTCCTAAAAAAAAACATCCTAGTTAATAAATCTGGTAAAACATTGTCAATTTAAGCGAGAAATTGTTTTTGTTTAAATTGTTTTCACCGTATCGTTTTTTATGCACTTAGGTACTTTTTTGTCTCTGCGACACCTAAAGATTGACCGTAAGCGAATGTCTTAGGTAATGCCTTTATACGTAGCTGTAAAGAAAGCAAAAAATAAAAATATTCTCACATCGCCGCCACTATTAACTTTATTATTTTTCACAAAAAATACTATAGTGTCAGCAATAAATTTGTATCGCGGGTGGCAGTAGACGTCATCACGTCGGCTGCCTATATAACGGGCGCTGCTGAGCATCGGGGACACTCACTCATCGGCCGGTTTATAGTGCGGCAGCTCTGTCGGAACGTCAACGTTTGTCTTGTGTTTTAAATTCACCCTCGTTAATGTTAATTTTGTTATTTCAAATTCATGTTAAATGTCATGTCAATTTATGTTTGTTACGATCCGTGATCGAATAAATCTTTATGTTAAAATCAATTAATATTCTTATTTCCCAATAATAGCATTAAAAATCATACATAAAATGTAGTTTTATGAAACTAAGCATCCACCCAATTCGTAGTACTAGAAACATAAAATTGCCTTCAATTTTACCCTCACAATAGCAAAAGCCTCGTGTTCCATCGCTTCTAACGTAGAGTTGTCGAGCCCAGTTGTTGTCATTTGACAAATGACTGGAGTCGTTAGACCTCTGAAACTGTATAACCTTAAAAATTCCGACATTAGGCGAGCCAGCAGTCAAAGGAAACATCCACGAATTCACCTTTGATCCCTCGTGTAATTTGATGGGACATCCGTATCATTAAAATGGCACGTGTGCGGACTGAATAAACCATAGATAATACAAATTTATCAGTTGAACAGATGTGAGAAAAGGATAAAAAATAATAGTTTATTTTATGTATCAGTGCCACGTAATAAGGGGCGAACCTATTGCCGTTTTTCGGGCACATTTCCAGACTCCGTGCTGTTACCGAGAATTTCCTAATGGAAAAACCCAATAACACTTTGCCCGACCCGGGAATCGAACCCAGGACCTCTAGATCGCACGGCACATAGTTGTACCGCGAGACCACGAGGCAGTTTAGCATGTTGATTTAGTACACAAAAAGATCTTTTATTCCGTAAAATTGATAGGCAGATAGTAATTAAACACTAGTGAAGCTGCGGGCAACAGATACAAAAAAAAACACGAATCATAACGTAATAATTTCATATTCGCAACATCTCACGATGTTTATTCACTTTGTAATAAAATTTAAAACTCAACGTATGCGTAACTGAATATTTTCGTATGTAAAAAACAATGCTACTGCTCTGGGCTATTTCATATTTCAGAAGCTCGAACCGTTCGCATGTAAACTCGTATATGTCCGTAGTGACGTAGCGCGTAGCGGCGTAGCAGCGTAGCCGTAGCCGGCGGCAACTAAAATTTTTGAGTCCACAAGTCGAATGAACGATTAATTTTATAAAATAAAGCTTCCACAGTGGATTTTCAATTACAATGGTTTCACAGTATTTGTTCAGTATTAACAATGGATTAATACTTACGCTGTCTATGGAAAATTCCAGTTACGTTCTCATCTTTATTACTCTTTATTGCTTAGAATTTAACATTTATCATAGATAAAAAAATATTATAGAAAAAGTTGGAGAAAAAAAACTGAGGTTAACCTCAATCAATAGCAAAGGAGACCCATGCCCATTAGTAGGAATTGTATTGTAGCACTACTGGTCACGATAATTAAAAAAAATATTCATTAAGACCCAAATAATTGGGACATTAAATATGTAAGTCACCACTTCACGTTTCGGATGACTAACGACATTCATTAAGAACTTTTAATGACTTGCATTAATCTCACTAATTAAAAAGGAGCAAATTTCTTAGAGCGTAAAGAATCAAGATGAATAAGATGGCAAATTGAAATTTATTTTAAATATATCTAATACACGTAGACCTGTTATTCATGGCACTATTACATAAGTTCTTCACTTATTAAAAATTATTTAAAATGGTCAATTATAGCTCGATGAGTCATGTCAATTAATTCAACACGAATTGTATTTTTAAAGACTAAGTACCGATGTTTTCATTGATACGAAAACTAGCTATCGATTCCGTTGTTGTTATAGGTGTTTCTTGGCTGGCTTGGAAGTCTTCGAATGCATAAAAAAGTTTTACGTTTTATTCCATTACCAAAGGTTGTATAGAAGAGATCGCAGATAGTGATAGGACCGCCTTTTGTAGCTTTTGTTCAATGCTATTTATTTAACTTTTGTTATTTATTCTTGTAGTTTACAATAAAGTGTATTAAATAAATAAAATAAAAGTATATAAATGAAAATATATTACGTTATGAAGCGGAAATATACTTTTTTTTGCAGATAAGCGGTAAATGCGATTATCTGTCATAATTCGACATAATTAAGTCAAACCGCTCGGAGCAATATGTACAGTAAAGAATCCCGGAACTCGGCTCACTTACATTACTGACTATAACAGGTTTTGTATATTAAAAGATTGGCCTTTTCATAAAACAACGATTCTAAGTCTGCCAAAATTAAAACAAAGGAAGTAAAAAAATAGTACACAAAAAAGCACCCATTGAAGACACAACCAATCTAAATCTTTCACTCTAGTACGAATTTCTAATGACTTCTTTAAATAGTAACAACTTACGCTTTCGATTCATCGGGAACTCTATTCCTTACTAAAATTCCTACTTCAGATACATAACCAAATCGCTCAAAATGAAGTAAATACGTAATATCTGACGCTGTATTCGAGCGAAATCTAATGGAATAAGAGAGCCTTCGTGTGAACGGATGACGTCGAAACAATAGATAGAGACGTTGAGCAGTGGTCCAAAGCATAGGCAATCTAATTCTTCATATTATAATTAATACTTATATCGCGTTTAGCAGCTTTTATAATATTTCAATGTATTGTTTTATTTTCTTTTCTTTTTACACTTTACACACACATAAACGCTTTTATAACACGATCATAAATTCTATATTCAAGGTCAGTGCTCTACAATTTAACTTTGCGGTTTAAATTAAATGGTGAACTTCACCCATTGTTGAAAACATTTTATCCTGAAGAAAAAAACATGAAATTGAGTGACATTCATCATTATTAACTGTGTTAATGGTCCTTCGAACCGGATGGTAATGAGTCAACGTTAACACTCACGCAAACCAAGTCAACAAACCGCGCAACGTTGATCATATATACATATATTTACATTCCTTCCCCTTGACACTGAATCTATAAATAAAGATTCACACGCAGTTATTAACGAAACAATAAGACAATTCCCAGTAAAGAACACGTAATGTATGCATAAAAATTTCCTCCAGCAATAGAGACAGATGTTAAAACATCATAAACATGTTGAAGATCATCAACAGATGGTACGGATTTGCGCGTTTTAATTACTGGAACCGTTGTTTATACGGTAAACATTCGCCGATGTCTGTTTGTCATATGACGATACGGGCGTGCAGTCTTGTTGAATTTTGTCATGTGTTGGCGCACATCTAATGAGAAACAAACTTGAGTAAGCCCTGTCCAAATTTATAAGGAGCGAATGAGTGTTATAGGACATATTATATTAGTATTTTCAGTGTAGTCAAGCTCTGAGTACGTAATCAAGCTAGAGTTTTCTACCTACGCTGCCTATTAATTTCTCAATTTAAATTATGAATACCTGAATGCCGTGATGTCTCCGTGGAGTATGTAATTTATGTCACTACATGGTCTTCTCTCTCATTCTCCTCCCATACTCCCTTCAATTCTATACTAAAAACAATTCATTTTGTACCTCAGTTGTATATCTCTAGGCTGTCCCTTTCAAGTCCGGTAGTCAAATGACTGTACTGTACCACTTCAGTCGAAATTAATTTCAGTTCAAAAGTTGATTTATACAAAAAAAAATATAAATAACATTATTCGTTTACAGCAGTAGTTGAAAAATCCCACGCCAAATTCAAACGTAATTCCATTCCAATGGTTTAACTCAATAATAGTTGTGTGCTAGGTTTTCGTGTTCACCGCGAATTAAATTAAACAATTTATTATTGGAACTTTATCACAATTCCACTTTGTTAAGCCCCGACAGGCCTGATAAAACTTTAGGACAGAAAATAAAATTAACGATTAACCCGATGTAATTAAATTTTATGAAATTTTATATTTTCGTACGGATAATGCTTTGAATTACAGCTCAGGGTTTTAGTTCATGGTCAAAGTTTTGAGAGAGCGATTAACCAATCTTAACACAGTAGCAGTTTTTTTATTAGCTAGCTTCCGTGGCACAAAAGTTTGTATTTATTATTAAAATTTCAGCAAATTATATACCTACAGATCATTATTGTAGAATTTTCATTAAGTCAGTGCGAAGATTGCGTCTATTGAGTCTATTATGACGATATCCAAACTACACTAGTCTTAATGTTTTGAGACCCAACACGTCGTGGACATAGACTTCATCCAGAGGCTATTAGAGCGACATGCATCTAGCATCATTTTTAAATCTTATTAAATTTAACGGGTGCTTTTTCGACAAGCGCTATCACTGAATATTTTCAGAAATCAGTGACCTCTCCCAACTCTGAGTAGTCTTTGTTATTGTATATCATTGGTAATAGTATTGGTATGTACAATACATACATACATACATAGACTCACGCCTGTATTCCCCGAAGGGGTAGGCAGAGGTGCATTTCTGCAACCACATTTCGCCAGGTATGTATCAGTCCCACGTAATAGGGGGCGAGCCTATTGCCGATTTTCGGGCACATTTCCAGACTCCGTGCTGTTACTGAGAATTTCCTAATGGAAAAACCCAAAAACACTTTGCCCGACCCGGGAATCGAACCCAGGACCTCTAGATCGCACGGCACATACTTGTACCGCGAGACCACGAGGTATGTATGTATGTGGTATGTATATATGTGTATGTATATTGTATATAGTTACATGTTTATACATATATACATCTCGTTGATCACCCGTTAAATATTCAATCATGCCCGGTTGTCTGGAAGAGATCGCTTATGAGCGATAAGACCGCCGATTGTCCACTTTGTTATAAGTTGTTTCTTCTATTGTTATTTCTCTGTTAAAATGGTGAACAATAAAGTGTATATCTATCTATCTAACTTATTGCTGCCCAGAGGCCTTTCTGGTCCTTTGGCCCAATATCAGGACCGATGTCTGGCGTACTATGTGCCTATCCCACAGCCACTTTAGCTTATTCATATGTTAACGGTAAATTATGTTCTCTTATAGATCCCTTCATTTTTTATTTTTAGCTCAAACCGTTAGTACACATATGCAGAGAATCGAAAAGTTATAAAGGATTTAATAAGTCTCATGACATTTCTTCGGGTAAAATCAAGGCAAACAGAGAGAAAAGGCCAATTCCAAGAACCCACATGTTGTTACCCAAGAATTCAAAGTGACTAATCCATTGAATTACAATGTAATACCGGGAGAGCTGTCGTCCACGATGTTTACTCCCGTCGTGAGAGGGTGTTTTGTAAATACGTGTTAAATATGTATGTATTGGGACGATGTTTGGTAAACATCTCGCCGTTCAACTCAAACACGTTGCGGTGACTTGTTTATTTTTCTTTCTATTGCCAGTCGTCTATATCATTCCTTTTGATGGGCCGAGTGGAGTTTATTTTTAAACAGCCACATTAAAGTTAGTTGAAAAGGCATTGGGCACAGATACCAAGTAGAACCGATTAATATCGTAGCAAAAAGGTTCTCATGTGGAGGTTGAGTGCTACGCGGAGCACTGCGCGTCCGATAAAGTGGACAGACCAACTGATAAAGATGGAAAGATATAGGTAACATGCACATTTGTAATTAATATGGATCATCATCAGCCCATATACGTCCCACAGCTGGGCACGGGCCTCCTTTACCATTAAGAGGGTTTAGACCTTAGTCCACCACGCTGGCCTAGTGCGGGTTGGCGGACTACACACCTACGAAATTCCTAAGAACTTTTAGGTGTGCAGGTTTCATCACGATGTCTTTCTTCGCCGTTAAAGTTAGTGATAATTCATTGTGAATACACACATAACTTCGAAAAGTCAGAGGTGTGTGCCTGGGGTTTGAACCCGCGACCGTCGAGATTCTCGACCGCGCGCCTAATTCTCGAGGCCATCACTACTTTCGTTACATCAATATGGATATGCCTTACAAATAAATCACATATATTTAAAAAATAAACGCTTTATTCCGTTGTATTGCGCCGACTCCCGGCCGAGAAAGAGACGTACAAACGGTGAATGCAGGCGAAGGCGCATCTCAGATAGCTTTATCGACACGTCTCCGATACAAACTCAGCCGACGACAACGAGCGCCGTCTGCCCTACATAACAACTTATATGGAGACAGACTCATAGCTAGCTCGAGCATTGTATCGACAGTTTCAGCAATGGATGAATTCTATCTATTATTTAATGATAAATTATTTTGTACAAGCAAATCTTTGAATATTAAGGTTGTGCAAACTTATATTTAGTTATTGGGAAATTACAAGCATTAGTAATTTATTATTACTTTATATATATTTGTATATCTTTAGTATTATATAATGCCAATCAAATCAAATTATCTTTATTCAAATAGACTTTTACAAGCTCTTTTGAATCGTCAACACTTGTATTATTTTCTCATGGATGCCATTGTCACAACAGGACCAAAAAATGGGACCACAAGGGAAGCACCAGCTTTCAAACAAAAAAAGAATCATCAAAATCGGTTCATCGGGTCGAAAGTTCTGAGGTAACAAACATAAAAAAATACAGTCGAATTGAAAACCTCCTCCTTTTGTCGGCTAAAATGTCAGGAATAATGGCAAAAGCCTGCTACGTAAATTAATATACAGAACCTTCAACGTTAATACGGCCCTTATACGAAATGTTAAATAAATAATAAGATATTTTCGTCTTAGATACAGAGCAGAACGTATAATGTGTCCTACTTTTCAGTAACATGTTTCTATTCTACATCACTTTATTCAACATACGCCTTAATTAATACCACACATACAAAATTATTAATTATCATAATATTAACGTAATGAAATCCAAACACCCCCAAAGTTTACGTTACAAATACAGCAGACGTTAATATTAACAACTATTAGAAATTTAGATAATACATCACCAGTTTTCCCCGGTTAAACATGTTCACTTGCTTTCATAAAAGGCTTCTTTCAAGATGTACCATTATGTTCTTTTCAGTTCTATGACTGATCCTTGACAAATGTTTGTGCGATCAACAAATATTTGTTTCGGGTCTGGGTGATAGTGAGACCGAAAAGTCTCTCGTAGTTTCTGATAGTCACGACACAAAACTTGTATCTTAGTGTGGGGTCCGGACTATGTATGTGACTGTTGGGTGTATTTATTTATTTATTCTATGTAAGGCTCGCTATTGGAGGGATACAAATAATCTACCACCAACAAATTTTGTCTGTGATAACACTCACACTCACAAAACGAGATGCAACAGTATTGCTTCAAATTTTGAATTAGCACAGTGGAACCCGGTCAAACCTTATTCATGCCGCAGTCTTATCTCAATATTACGTGGCTCTCTTACATAAACCAAACAAACCTAAATCCGCATCTACAATAATAGCGTTACACCAAATATAATGATCAATTAGCCAACCGAAGCGTAACCAAATGTTTCACCGGAGCGCGTTCAATCAAGACGCGCCTCGGAGATTTGCTCATTCGTGTGACGTCACAACACACGCACAATTTCTTTCGCACTCTGACGTCACGTGACGCGAATAGATCCGTCCGCTGTCGATCCGTCGACGCGTGAAACAATACCGGCCAATAAATCTGTATGAATATAAATATTTTTACGAGGATCCGGCGACTCTCATTGGTCGCCTTTCAGCGAGCTGGTGTTACATTGATGAATTTGTTTTGTGCAAATAGTATTACTGGTAGTTCTGTTGTGGAGTGCGTATGCGAGATCAGCAGAACTGATGAGAAAAAAAGTGTGTGTATAAGGAAGTTATACTACACGACTGAAGTAAAACTTATAAATACGCCCAACAGTCACATACATAGTTCTTAGTTAACACAACATATTATTACATTTCTGAACGCACTCATGAATATTTGACAACTAATCAATATGTCAAGCCTTTTTAATACTGTCACTATTCTACATTTTTAAAATCTAAAACATATAAACTTTTTTTGAATAACTTTATTTATGTCGGTTTTTCGTGACTGCGCGCGCATCTTAATAAATTACTCTTGAATCATTTTTCCCTAACGCGCCAAAAGAATTATCACTTCAAAAAAATGACGAGTTGCTGGTAAAATGTTTGTGTGCCCCTAATAGTGACGATCGCAAACGAAATATAAAACTCTTCACAGTGACTTAAGCAAGGATTTGGCATTCCGGCATCAGCCTGCGTACAGTTACAATGAGGACGGCATAATTGTAACAACAAATTGTTTGGAATAATTTAAAACATGGCCTCGAGGTTTAGGCGCGCGGTCGAGAATTTCGGCGGTCGCTGGCTCAAATCCCGGGCACACACCTCTGACTTTTCGAAGTTATGTGTGTATTCACAATGAATTATCACTTGCTTTAACGGTGAAGGAAAACATCGTGATAAAACCTGCACACCTAAAAGTTAGGAATTTCTTAGGTGTGTAGTCCGCCAACCCGCTCTAGGCCAGCGTGGTGGACTAAGGCCTAAACCCTCTCAGTTGTAGAGGAGGCCCTTGCCCAGCAGTGGGACGTATTTGGGCTGATGATGAATTTAAAACAATTCAGCTTCATACAAGTAGTATTCATTTTCATCTCGACATATTCCCGTTCACTTACATTCTTCACATTTACTTCATAAACCGGATTCTTCTGATATATATTTTTAAATGTGTATGAGAAGATTAGTTCGCATCATCGACTCATCCATAAACACTTAACATGCGGAAGTTTGGTACCTACTTTTCACAGGGGCGGTACTTCTATAGAATCCCAAAAGCGTTAAACGTTAATTGTGTAATTTCTAGTTTATATTTGATTATGGTAGAGTCTTTATTTAACAATTTGCCTTTGTTAAATAAAGATTTAAATTTTAAAACCTATTATTCGGAATTTTGTAAGGCAAACTGGGCTTTTGGGCTTCTATGGAAGTACCACCACTGACTTTTCATTATTCCAAGAGTCGACAGCGGTTACACAATAATTGACGTTAAGTACTCCAACATGTGCTAAGGTTCTTGTAAGCTGTATTTTATAAGAAAATATTTACATTGCAATACGTTTTGATTGGTCAAGACTCGATGACTTACTTATTCGCTTCGGAGCCATTTTTGTTGATTTAGTCGTTATTATATAATCATCATCAGCCCATATACATACATCCCATTGCTGGGCACGGGCCTCCTTTACATCTGAGAGGATTCTGGCCTTAGTTCACGACGCTGCTCGCTGGCCTAATGCGGGTTGGTGGACTGCACACCTAAAATATTCCGAAGAACTTTTAGGTGCGCAGGTTGTCTCACGATGTTTTCCTTCACCGGTAAATTACGCGATAATTCATTATGAACACACACATAACTTCGAAAACTTAGAAAGTGTGTTGAGTTTAAACCAGCAACCGCCGAGATTCTCGACCGCTCGTCAAAACCTCGATGCGATCACTACTTAACACGTAATGTTATATGAAAAGAATAATATAACATGAAGAATGCTATAGGATTCACACTGTTGTCTATTTCTTTGGGTAAACAAGTGTAGTATGTACATTGCATAATATACTCTTGAACGAAGGCAATTAAATACGTAATGCTGATGAATTCCTTTGGCCCAGGTATGTAGGTATGTGCCGTGCGATCTAGAAGTGCCGGATTCGATTCCCAAGTCGGGCAAAGTGTTTTTAGGTGTTTCCATTAGGAAATTCTTAGTAGCAGCATGGAGTCTGAAAATGTGCCCATAAAACGGCAATAGGCTCGCCCCCTGGTACATGGGACTAACATATACTTGGGGAGATGTGGGTACAGCAATGCATTTTTCCTACCACAACGGGGCATACATGATCTCTTACTTTTTAAATTTTAAAAACCAGGAGACACGGATTTTATGACGGTGATGGTATGTGATGTGTGATATGTGATGTCCACGCAGATGCTCTCTTGCTGGTGATGAATAAAAAAATATTACATCGTCTTTAGCGCCAAGTTAAACATCAACCGTTTAGCAAAGCAATAAATTCAGCGGAGCAGTTCGAAATACCTCATAGCATCTGCAAGTGCAAACACACGGTAAATAGTTCGGAGTTCGTCAGTTCTTTAGCATGTCTCAACAGGGCTGGCAGTCAGCAGTTTTCTTCAATCTTTTCTAAGAAATATTTAAGGATTTGTGAAAAATATTTACGAATACTGCAATCTCAAAGGGGGGAGATCGCGGGAAGCCGCTGGATGCAGGCCGCTTCCGACAGAACACTTTGGAAGTCTTTGGGAGAGGCCTATGTCTCGCAGTGGACGTCTTTAGGGTGATGATGAAGATGACTTTAATATTAAGGGTTTTTTTTTATAAATAAATACACCCAACAGTCACATTCATAGTTCTGACCCCACACTAAGATACAAGTCTTGTGTCGTGGATATCAGAAACTACAAGAGACTTTTCGGTCTCACAAACACCCAGACCCGAAACAAATACTTGTGGATCACATAAACATTTGTCTCGGTGCGGGGATCGAACCCGCGGCCTCTCGTTTCGCAAGCTGGTGTCTAGCCAACTGCGCCACGGAGCTGTCATGACATATTAAGAACTTTTGGAGGAATAAGAGGACACAAGAATACACATGTTCTTCTATGATATACTTGATAAATTAATTCAGTTTAAAAACTCGACACACAAATGCCAGCTTGCTGAGGTACTACACTAAACCCTTTAACAACCAGGAATATAGTAAGTAAGGTTGACAAAATTTCCACAGGCTCCTGGTACAGTAATGTTTCAAGTTCAATATAAACGTGTTTGACAAACCTCTTTCATCTCACAATCATAAAGAACGCCTTTGTAACAATCATAGGCTTACTAATTCACTTTTGCACACCCAGCTGTGAGTCTTATCGTACTCGTATAAAAACCTCAATTGGTTAAACTAAGTTTATCTCAATTTTCATTTACATTTCCTGCTGTAATACGATTCAATTTCTGAGCCAACCCTGCTAGCCAACAACGCAATTACGGACTGTTGTACGAGCAGTGCGGTACAGACGCCCGCGGAGATTTGCGCGGATATTGTTCCACGGTGCATAGGAATTAATTTCGACGTGTGCGAGCGACTGTATTGTTAGGCACTACGGCTGCCATTCTACTTGGAGAGTGAATAGTATTGTACCCATTGTCAAGTCAAGGCTCAGATTTGGCTTCAATTTGACTTATGCTGACTTTAATACGACTGTGAATGTTATTATAATGCATTGTAGACTGGAGTGCCACTACTGGCTTTTCAAAGTTACTATGTACATTGGCATTGTTATATTAACTTCATTATTAATGCAATTATAGCTCTTCCAGCTTTTGTTCGCGGTTTTACGAGCATTTATATGCATTCTATGAATGAATATTTAAAAAAAGGAATATACGAACGTCTCTACAGCATATTTACCTACATATTAGAAAGAAAGAAGCATTTATTGCCAGCACAATTTACAAATCCAATATTCCAAAAAAAAAAACAGAAAAAAGCAATAAACATGCTGCAGTAACGCAGAAACGAGACTGTAACGCTGATTTTCGAATATTCAACTGTTAACTTTTTGAATAGCGCGATCTTCCATACACACTATTGAGATAGGTAGTCAAATATTACTAACTCAGACGGCAACAAAAACCCACTAAAGCTCCAAATTTTAATACCGAAATTCAAACCTGTCATTCAAAATGGCACACAAACTATTTAATTAATTATGCGACTCCGCCAAAATACTCGAAGATCAAGAAAATTCGCCAGTTCGTTTCCAATGTTGAAACTTGAAGCACTTTATCTTTCCTGCCGCATGCGAAAAACTCTCACGGCTCCCAATACTGTCTCGAAGTTTCTGAAATTAATTGAAAATTTCCAACTCGCCATTTGCGCTTGAAAAGAATTAACGATCCCCGAGACGGTCGGACGTCGGAGTTAAGTCTTCGGAGTATAATTAAGTCTCAAGGCTCCAACTCGAATGGTAGTTTTCTATTGAAGCCTCAAAGACGCACTTTTGACGCGGACAAGTTTCTGAAACTGATACTGGAGTGTTGATAAGCGGACGTTTTAAAGATTGAAATCATTTAATATAATCATTTTATCCGTCTTTAACGAAAGACACAAAGAATGTGAAACGAGAAGCAGTAATATTACATGTTATGGGACAAATATACGTAAATCTTAAACGTCATTCGTTGCTTCTGATATTTATGATGCCACGTCATACAGCGACAGTCTTACAGCGAAAGTTTTACAGCGACAGTCTTACAGCGACTTCAGGACTTTAAGGCAGCAGCCATTTTTTAAGTAGTACATTAATGATTCAAACGAACTAACGAATAATTGTAATGTAGAAAGACATTGTCTTCACAATATAGATGCATTGTATTTACTAAGAATATACGGAAGAACACCACCGGTTTAGAACTCTCTCTTACAGAAAACTTTGATTGGGTTTAAGGAAGGTTCAACATTTTTAATTTTATCTTTTTTCTTGTAACTTTCAACGTTTTTCTATTTATTTATTTAACACAATTACACACGTACAGGACATGCAGGTAGTAAAAAGTATACAATGATATATAACGTATGCAATCAACTATTTTCCCACAAGTGACAGTCTAACATGGTTCCCTCACTAAGCAAGTCTGTATCGAGGGGTGGTCCGTGGTGGTTTCTGTCACCACGTGGGGACTTGCCTCTGTTATCTTACCTAACCTAAATAACCATTGACACATCTGATAGAATACATAACAAATATTTGTTGTGGACGTTAAAATAATTATATCAGTAACAGCACAAAACAGCGGTAAACCTTTATACAATTATTTATCCACAAATAAATTTGTAACAAAAAATCCACGACGAACATTGAACGCTTTTGAAATGTTTTTACACAGAGAGACTAAGAAATAAATCATGGTACAGATAAAACAATTTTAGATTAAAATAAAAAAAGAGCGGAGGTATAATAATAAGGTTTTCGAGATATTCTTCAGTGTATAAAGAAACATCAGCCCACGGCGCGATTGCGTTCAGAACTAAACGGACACAAAGTAATTGCTCCGATCTCTTTGAGGTTTGTGCGGTTTTTTATTTATCGTTGAATTTACCACAGACTCTATTGGGAGCGCGGAGATGGGGCGGCGGCACTGTGGCCTGTGTACGTCGCGGGCGCCCATCCACAAACGGGGCGCCCGAACCAAGCTAGTGGGGGTGCAACTGCGCCCCCTACAACTCCGAGACGGCCGAGACTATAACGTCTCGGAGGCGCACCGGGCGGCTGCGGCATTACGGTTGGCGCTTCTCGCCAACGTACCGCGGTCGCCCCACTCGGCGCGGAGATGGCCACCGGGGGGTTTTGGTCGGTATGCCGGTTTAGGGAATTTTGTTAGGGACCCAGCCCGGCACTAACATCTGCGCGGACATGACGTCGCCGCGCGCCGGGCTGGAAGACCGGTGACCCCGACATACGCTTCCCGCCCCCCCCCCCCTCCCCCGGGGCTGGCGGGAAGTAGAGCCATAAACAGCTTTCCCCTCGAGAACAAAAAAAAAAAAAAAAAGGGAGCGCGGAGATGTCCTAAAATAATATAAATGAAAAAGCAAACCAGTTTGCCTGGAAAAGTTTATTGGGAAAGAAGAAAAGCGACTTTAAAATGGCGCCTGAGAAAAATTGAAATATTTATGCCGACATTCAATAAACTTGACTCTTTTTAAAAGAAAATTACATCGAAATACACGTTAAAATTTTAAAATGAAAAAGCTAATCTTGGCAAAAAAAATCTTGTAAAGTGTTTTGTCGCGACACAATAGTTCCACATTCAAGAGTTTTAATCTAACTGTACAAACTAATCGAATTCATTGTGAAGTTCTAAATGAAATCAAATAGCTACTAGTCCACTTATGTACCGTGTATACATCCATATGCATTTATTAAACAGCGGTTATTTCGATATTACAAACAGACATTCCAATTTTATTTATTTGTATAGATATAGATAGATATTGGATAAAATGAGGTACAATAACTACAAGAGGTAAAAAGTCATTATTGCAGAAAGACGGTTGATTCTTTCGGCTAATTCAAGCTTACCGGCGACTCGTAATTGTCTAGTTGGAAGAGTAGATTAATCAATTCTTCTATTTTTAATCTTGATGCGTCACGATTCAAAAAAATTAGAGTAAAAAGAAAATAGACAAATGTAAAAGTTATTATTTCTACATCCCCGTTTGATTCCATAAAAATACTCCAATAATCTAACACAAAAACATCCTTTGTTTTGATGAGATCTCACAATTGGCCGAACGTATCAAAAGGAATAACAGCCTTATTTGTTCATAACTCAATTGAAAACACACAATACAAACATTGGACGGTATAATAACAAAACTCAACAAACAATGGCCGACAATAGCCAGTGCGGATTCAATTATATTTTCTAAAACAAAAGATTTAATTAGGTATAATCATCATCATCAGCCCAATTACGTCCCACTGCTGGGCACGGGTCTCCTCTACAACTGAGAGGGTTTAGGCCTTAGTCCACCACGCTGGCCTAGTGCGGGTTGGCGGACTACACACCTAAGAAATTCCTAAGACCTTTTTAGGTGTGCAGGTTTTATCACGATGTTTTCCTTCACCGTTAAAGCAAGTGATAATTCATTGTGAATACACACATAACTTCGAAAAGTCAGAGGTGTGTGCCTGGGGTTTGAACCTGCGACCGTCGAAATTCTCGACCGCGCGCCTAAACCTCGAGGCCATCACTGCTAATTAGGTATAATACATAAGCCGAACCCGAAGGAAATCATCGTGAGGAATGCTGCACACCTAAAAGTTCTTAGGAATTTCTTAGGTGTGTAGTCCGCCAACCCGCACTAGACCAGCGTGGGTCAAGTCCAAGCCCTCTCAGTTGTAGAGGAGACCCATGCCCAACAGTGGGACGTATATGGACTGATGATGATGATGATAGACCCGATTAGCGGAGTATGTTTAGTTTTTTTTCAATCTGACACGGCAATTGTTGAATTTTTAACGCCAATGTGTTTTTTTTTTATGGTACAGAGGCAAACAAGCTAGTGGTGAGCCACCTGATGTTAAGTGGTCAACACCGCCCATGGACACCAACAATACCAAAGGAATCATCGGTGCGTTGCCGGCCTTTGAGGAAAATATCTGTAAAATATGTAATCACCGTAGCTATTACCTGCCTTAGTTTCCGATCACGGTCTGAATACACCCTGCATTTATCTTAATAAGTTAAGATTCATGTTTCAAATATTTGTTACAACGTGGCACGTTGTACATATTTATAATTAAAACCTTACGTGCGCTTGGATTTAATTAAGTTAATCTTTTGTATACACGGTTTTAATTAACGCGCGTGTTTAATAATAATACACCCGCAATGTCAGAAATTCGGCAATGTTAGTATGGAGTAATTCCAAGTCCCTATTAATGTATCATTATCATCATCATCATCATCATTAACATCATCAGCCGAAAGACATAGGGTTCCCACAAACATTTCCAGAGGATGCCGGCCTTCTGACAGAACACTCTGGAAATTAATGTATAGCTTAAAACTATTAAAAAATACTTCAATAAACTTACCCCAAAGTTTCAAAAAAGTGGAATCGAAGGAATAAGCCCTATACACCCCAACAGAATACGAAATCGTTGTACGAGTATGCACCCCGTTTGCTCTCTGTACGTGACTCAAACATTAATGCTTTACGAACCCACTTTATTTCTTGGCCCGTCAAAAGGTATTTTATTTATATTTGACATGAAAGTGAGCAATTTAAGCAAAAGGCTTTTGACTGTGCGGCCTTGTGTATTTAGATTTGTGGTCCGTGTGATTTGTGTTGTGTTATTACTCACCAACAAATTAACGCAATTTGGTTTTGCTTAAATAAATTAGTTCATTACAGTGTTTATTGCGTGACGTTTTATAATTTTGTATTACGGCGAAGATTGTCAAATATTTATTTCCAAACTAGTGATTATTTGCAGTATGTTATCGCAAGCTATTCGTATAAGTGTTCTATGCTTTATTATATGGCACTATGAGTTTTTTAAAAATTAATGATTTTAAAAATCTTCTTTCAGTATTCGTAATCACTTATAAACATACATACATAAACTCACGCCTGTATTCCCCGAAGGGGTAGGCAGAGGTGCATTTCTGCACCCACATTTCGCCAAGTATGTATCAGTCCCACGTAATAGGGGGCGAGCCTATTGCCGTTTTTCGGGCACATTTCCAGACTCCGTGCTGTTACCGAGAAATTCCTAATGGAAAAACCCAATAACACTTTACCCAACCCGGGATTCGAACCCAGGACCTCTAGATCGCACGGCATATACTTGTACCGCGAGACCACGAGGCAGTCTTAATAACTAATTTGTGTTTCAATTTACTCAGTTTAAGAACATTCAATATTTTAGTCATACAAATTTATGAACTTATGCTTTTTTAGGCGCGTTATGAAAAAACGATGAGAGTGAAATTTTAAGATGCGCGCGCATCACTGTAACACAAAAGTAAGACGTTGAAGCTGCCTATATGGTCCAATATAATTGTCAGATTGAAGCTGCCTATGTTAAATGTATGTGTCAAATGGATTAGAAAGGTTTTAATATGTTTCGGATTGAATATTTTTCAAAAAAGTTTATATGTTTTAGATTTTTTAAATGTAGAATAGTGACAGTAATAAAAAGGGACTGACATATTGATTAGTTGTCAAATATTTATGAGTTCGTTCAGAATGTAATATGTTGTGTAAACTAAGAACTATGTATGTGACTGTTGGGCGTATTTATAAGTTTTACTTCAGTCGTGTGGTATAACTTCTAACGCGTGTACATAAGTACTTTCCAAATGTTCCTGTTACTATATTATGCTGTAGTCTTTAACATTTAGCAGAAAATACTAATTCTAAAAAACGAATCGCAGCAATTTTAAATCCAAATAAATAGCCAATCAACTTGTCCACTTCAGCATAATTAAAGTCCTTTAAATCGTACAAAACAAGACAGCGGCGTAACAAACGCTAACAAAGTTGGAATGGCGCGAATTACTGCCCTCTTAAACACTGCGAATGACGCTCTTAACTAAATTGAAAACTCTAATAGTGGCATTTCTTTGTAAAATTAAGTGCGCGGGGCGTCGACACCGAGCGACCGAAAGTGTTTCATTAAAAAATACAAAGTTTACTACATACATACATACATACATACATACATACATACATACATACATACATACATAAAATCTATTTGAGGTTATAATTTTTCCAGTGACATCACCACATTGCATTTTGCATCAGCATATTATTATTTCTTATTTGTTGTAATATGGTATTCAATTTAGTAGTATTTAAGTTATGTAGTTATTTTTAACCTTTAAGTTTAAAATTTATATGTAGCGAAGGGCTAGACAAAGGTGCATTTCTGCACCCACATTTCACCAGGTATGTATCTGTCACACGCAATAGTGAGTCCCGCGTAATAGGGGGCGAGCCTATTGCCGTTTTTCGGGCACATTTCCAGGCTCCGTGCTGCTACTGAGAATTTCCCAATGGAATGACCCAGTAACGCTTTGCCCGTCCCGGAAATCGAACCCAGGACCTCTAGATCCCACGGCATATACTTGTGCCGCGAGACCACGAGGCAGTTTACTAATGTAAAACTACGAGAATAACACTGCTATTAATGTTAGACAATATATAAAGACAGAAAAAACAGTTTCTATCATTTAAAAAAATGCAACCAAAATAAAACAGCAGTTAGGTAACCTGATGTCAGTCAACAACAAAGTATAAAGAATTTAAGTTGAACGTCTTGACTACGACAAATATGTACTCGTATCCGCATCATCGCTTTGAAGTCGCATGGAGTACAAAGCGCCGGATTTATTGGCCACCTTAAATACCGTCCGAACCGACACTGGCGTTTTTTGTGCTTCTAGAGATGGCCTCTGGTCTAAGAATAACCCCTATTTTAAAAGATAGTAATTTCCTTGAACTCTCGGTTCAATTCTTCGGCGTAAGCCTCCTATATCCAACCACTATATTATTAAAGTTTTTTTTTTAAAGAAAAATGGTCTCAAACTACCAGAAGGTAGATGTCATATATATCTACAATCGAATGCGAACAAATAGCTGCAGCCTCGCCGCTCGTACCCGGATTGCAAATGGGAAATGAAGTTTACGTCGGTTCCGCGATAGATGCAAATGTACTAACTCTGTGTCGATACAGATAGCGCCTGTAGCGTTCTGTTTTCCTAGTACTTACTGTACATTACTGCGGGAGATAAAACAAAAGTTAATATAATAATGAAATGACACAACAAAACAGATCAAATGTAATTAGTAATTTCATTTTATGGATACTACTTATCTATACTACAAATAAATAAAATTGGAGTGTCTGTTTGTAATATTGAAATAACCCCTTTTTTATTAAATGCATACGGATGTATACACGGTACATATATCAAAATACCGTTTTTTATGATTTTTATCTGTCTGTCTGTTTGTTCCGGCTAATCTCTGAAACGGGTGGACCAATTTTAACGGGACTTTCACTGGCAGATAGCTGATGTAATAAGGAGTAACTTAGGCTAAAAAATAATAATTAAAGAATCATCCGGGTCATCCTGAATAAAATGTTTAATTTCAGTGGAATGGTCGTGGAACAACCTCAGGAGGTAGAAGACGAAAATAATGAAGGAACTGTTGCCCTCAATTTCGCCTGCGCAAAAACCAATGATGGCATACTTTTTCAATAAAATATTAGTAAGTATCGAAACCTGACGCGGACATTTTTCAGTGGGTAAATCATTCCGGTTGCCCGATTTTCCGAATTTATGAATGTCCTAAGAATAAAATATTGCTGTGATAACAAATTGCCTGATGACAAAGTCGGTTAGACGCATGGCCTTACGAGACTTCAACTTAGCAATTGGGAGTAATCATCCGAGGCTATGATTATAATTTTAAGTTAATCACACTATATGAGCATCGCGATTTAACAGGCATAAAATTTGATATTTCCTGGATTAAAATGTATCCTATGCGACATTCCAGAAAAAAATAAAAGAAAATACAAACATTGGGTAATTTGCCCCAATTCTTATATTATTAGAATTATCAACGACGGAAGATGTCATTATGAAGAAAGATATAATACCCAAGAACTCTTACGAATGGTTGACTGAAGCATACCTTTAATAATATGTAGACAAGACTAGTTCCCAGCAGTGGGACTACCTTATACTACATATGGTCTTATATAAACGTACTCTAAATATTCCGTTACGGGCCAAAATCGGAGAGTTTAAGGGAAGCGAGCGCGGCTGCTGTCTGCACACAATCAAAACAAAACATTACATAAACGTCACGACAACTAATCTACTCGATTACTTCATAAACCTTGAACGAGTGTTTATGAGGGCGTGACGTGCGGACGTACAGTACGGCATCTCGGTCACACTCACGCAGGGTTGACATCTGTGTGAACTTGCTTTTCTTTGCTTGTTTCACCTTATTTTTATGACTTTATATAATCGAGAGTTATCAGAGAAGTACCTTAGTCAGTCCACGAGTACATAACGGAATTATGTCAAATAATCGTTTAGAGGGCACGCTTTCCATCAATAAGGCATATGTTAATAAACGTGTACATTTTTCACTACATCAATATACAAACTAGCAAAAAACTGTCACAGTGAGTACAAATTATAATGAAACAAAACTTAAAATAATTTCATAATATAAAATACATCGACACAACATTACCAATACTTTGTATGTACAAAATTACAAACTACTCCAACAATGTGGAATGGGCGATACCTCAAACCGCAAATCTACAAATTCAAACTCCTATTATGCAAATAGAACTACATTTTCGATCAAACTTACTAAAATATGCCGTTTGTTGCTCGCGGTTCGAAATTACACCACTGGCTAACGAAACTTTGGTAGTTACAAATAAACCACAACGCGTATACATTAACAACGCCTTATAATAGGCTATTCCTTTGTCATGTGTGCGATAAAATTGAGTTCAGAACCGAACTATAGAGACAAGATTTTAGAAATAAATGTTTATTTTATTGTGCAATTAATCGTATATATAAATTATTGTGTCTTAAGTTGGAATAACAACGTCATAAAGATCACAAGGTGTCGCTGGATTCTGACCATCTCTAACTGTATGTAATAGAATTATTTGAGGAGGTCTACAACCACCAGTGGACATTATCATTATTATTATCATCATCATACGTCCTCAACCTAAACGTCCCACTGTCAGCCAAGGTTTTTCTATGGGTCTTAAAATAACAAGCTTGTTCCGCTAAAATAAAAACAGGTATAACGAATTTATTGCATTCGCACATGAAGAAAGTGCCGTAAATTCAAAATAATATTAACTGGTGAGTAATGGTTACATATTTCTATTACTATGCGATACAATAACGCCAGTCTATTCATAGCCGGATAGACACAGACTGGTCCTAGAATGCGACACACTAAAACGGACTTTACAGCCTCGCCAATTATACTATGGTGCAGAGAAGCGGAGAAAACAAAATAGCAACCCTAAAATACGTCCGCAGCAACGTGAACGGATCGCCTCACCGTCTACTTCATTGTCTGTGGCGCAGCTTCTTTTAAATAGACTTTTGCATGCCGACATTTTTATGCCGGCTGTGTGCGAGCAATAAACCGCGCTGGAACATATCACAATACTGTTTTAATGATGGAGAATGTACGGAGCTGCAAGCTTTGATTTTCTTTATGATTTGCATTTTGCGGTTTACACTCTTGATTAAGTTTCTGAAGTGTCAATTTTGTTGAATAGCACTTTTGTGCTACAACTTCATTGTTATCGTATCTGATTTAATCTTGTATAAAAGTGTTTTTATAAGTTTTAATCAGGTTCGTAGCATTATTTGTATAGTTAATTTACTTTTTGCGTAATCAGCTTAGTAATTTTGGTGGGGGATTTTATTATACAAGATTTTAAAATTTTATGGAGGTAACCTCAAACTTACACTGACGTACTTTTTAACCAATATATTTAAATTCTATAATAACAATAGTATTGTTCAGACTTAGTCAAAATGCTACTGTTCCAGATTACCTTAACATTCAAACGATTGTATATTCTTTGTGAATCTATTAAAATTCATCTATTCGAAGACCCTTATTTGCATGCGGAATGTTAACAAGTGTTGAGTAGTGATGGCCTCAAGGTTTAGGCTCATGGCACTCGTCCTCTATTACGCGGGACTGATATATACCTGGCGAAATGTGGGTGCAGAAATGCACCTCTGCCTACCCCTTGGGGAATACAAGCGTGAGTTTAGGTGTATGTGAATTTCTGAGGTATGTAGTCCGCCAACCCGCATTAGGCCACCGTGGTGGACTAAGGCCTAAACCCTCTCAGTTGCAGAGGAGGCCCGTGCCCAGTAGTGGGACGTATATGGGCTGATGATGATGTTAACAACGTCACAAGTCACTATATCTCTGAAAATTTACATATCAAAGGTTCTCAAATATATGCGCGATTATAAAAGCCTTTACAATTAAATTATATGCATACGCATAAAATCCCGGCACATTAATACCTCCAACCCCACATGTTCCAGAAACGCTGTCTCATCCGAACCAGCCCTCGCGTAAACGCTAACATTACCTGCATTACGCAGATCGGATCGAAACAAAAATACTGCTAAAACAGACCTTAATACGTATGTAATTAGGTCTGGAAATTGAATAGCATGTAATTTGGGTAAAATTGAAAACGCCACATCAGCGTTCCACATAATAAGCCCTCGTTTAATGTTCAAACTTCATCTAATTTCGAATGTGTACATTAAGTCTGAAACTTAGTTCGCTTTTTTTTAATTTTATTGACAACCCTAATAAATGATTTGAGATATTTTTTCGGTCAACTGTTCAAGGAGACGGTGACTGCAATTAAACTCTCAATTTTTAAATAAACACCCACAAAAAGATTTTAAGTCATACAAATATTATTACACGAGGGATCAAAACCGCAACCCTTATAGCCTTGAAACAAATACGTTCCTAGAAGCAAAGCAATATTTTTTCAATAACCTAGTCTTATCAAGCTCCGTTACTCTGATAATGATCTGATAGGTGGAATGACTATGATCAGTTCTGTCAATATAAAAATTTAATAAGAAATCGTAATTCAGATTATGTAAAGCATGAAATAATAAAAATGTTACCACCTTAGTAAGAAACTTATCGCCGCTTTTAACAATATACTCATTATCAGTCTTTGTCAGGTAGAAACAGTTTTTATACCTCGTACGCCATGATTGCTACAGAGGCACATAGAATATACTAAAATCATCATATGATATATAGTTATGGATGAATATTTTTTATTTAATAACAATTTATGTCTACACCAAGTACGTCAAAGGCAATAAGATTACTGCAATGAACATTTGTTTTTATTTCTATACCATCGGAGGCGGTCAAGCTGGCGTCCCACAAAGTAGGAGAGTAATGCTTCGTTTGAACAAAAACATAGTGATGGAGACACACACACAAACTCACGCCTGTATTCCCCGAAGGGGTAGGCAGAGGTGCATTTCTGCACCCACATTTCGCCAGGTATGTATAAGTCCCACGTAATAGGTGGCGAGCCTATTGCCGTTTTTCGGGCACATTTCCAGACTTGGTGCTGTTACCGAGAATTTCCTAATGGAAAAACCCAATAACACTTTGCCCGACCCGGGAATCGAACCCAGGACCTCTAGATCGCACGGCACATACTTGTACTGCGAGACCACGAGGCAGTGATGGAGAACACCGAAATAACCGGGTCTGTATGTATGTGAGACCCATAAGTCTCTTGTAGTTTCTAATACCCACGACACAAGACTCGTATCTCAGTGTGTGGTTAGAAGTACATATTTATGTGACTGTTGAGTGTATTAAAAAAAAGGACGAAATGATCTCTGAAATCGCACTATACTAAAAGTGCGTAATACCAACCAATAACGATTTCACACACCCATACACAAATGTTTTCCTTTGCTTTGTCATAGTTGTCGTACTGCTTCTCCGTGTACTGCGTCCTGCACTAGCACACACGATAAGGTACCGTGGCACAAATTACTCGTATCATCAGAGAGCACATTAATTACTCTCAAAGTTTGTGAGCGTAGTTCGCCATTACTACTCGCCGCTTCGATGGCTCAAACTTGGACGACAACATTCAAGCTCACGAAAAACGGCAATAGGTTCGCTCCATATCACATGGGACTGATACATACCTGGCGAATTGTGGGTGCAGAAATGCACCTCTGCCTACCCCTTTGGAGAATACAGGAGTAAGGTTATGTATGTATGTCTATTTATGTGTGTGTCGATGCTCATTTTCAATTTTAGACATACTGATAGACGATATTAATCAGCGTGCAATGAAAAGGGTTTCCGGTTCAGGCAAAGTGTATTTGGATTTTCCGTTGAGAAATGGCAATGAGATCGGGAAACGGCAGTAGGCTTGCAGAAATCTTGGTTCTTACGATTATCCTGTCTATCTAAATTAGCCCATATACCCATAACTGGGCCCGGCATCCTTTCCAACTGACTTAACTGAGAGGGATTAAGCCTTAGATGTGCGTGTTAAGAACTCGTGGAGAACTCTTACGAGTGCAGGTTTCACTGTTTTTCTATACCGTTTAAACACAAACATCACAGTACATCCAAACAACCAAATGATGTTCAACAACAAATTCCTAGTTCAACAAATCAAGCCCAGCGAGCTGTTTGAACGAGCCCAATGGGTAAATAAGGGGATCAAGCGTTCGAAACATCGGTGGCACTCGACACGGATCGCGGACCAGTGACAAAATACAGTGAGCAAGCCGCAAATTGTTTGTTTGCACTTTAATTAACACGCCAAATCAAATGCGACAAATCTATTGGTACACGTAGGTACTACACGAGAACAAATTAATCGTTACTAGTAAATGAGATTGTTTTCAAATCTACATAAATCCTAAATTAAGTAATCCGATTTCAATTAATTTTAGTATATAAAAAATGATATGAGTTACCGTATAACAGAATAATTTAATCATTACATTATGTATATCAAAATAAGATTTTTTTCCACATCAAACTCCAAAATCACTTATACTATTTCGATATTTTTTTTTTGTACTTAATAGATGATGAAACTACTTTCTTAATGTTACACTTGGGAGATAATTATACTAATTTTATGTATTATATTAAAGAACTTTACGTATTTTAGTTTTTGATATCATTGTGTTGTAAATGCTTTAAAAAGCAATAAAGTTTCTTGACCGTTCTTCTCTAGTAGAATCTGTTTTCCGAACCACGTGGTAAATAAGAAATAATGCCTGAATCTAAATCAATAATTAATTTTCATACCTATCAATTTTATTTTATTTCAACAAATTGTTTTTCTTTCCTATAAAAGTGCACAATAATATGGAAAACACTATTAAATTTAAAACGGAGACTGCGATATGGTCCATCAGCCGACGGCATAAAATTCTCAAACTTTACCTTACAATTTATCTGCAATATACTAGAAATGTGGCTCTTACCTGTAACAGTGCAAAAGTAAAAATTAATCTACAGTTACATACATATATTATATATAGTATATTAGGCTGATCATTTAATACGACAAGTTTGAGTAGGTTTAGAACCTTATGTGTCCAAGGATATTCGTATCTTTCCACCGGCAAAACCTAGCTCGGGGTCTCGCGATTCGCAGCCCGTATTTGCCATCATAACACTGAGCCTTTGCTAATACAAACGCAACACAATTAAGTAAATTAATTCAACAGCAACAAGGCATTTTCATTTGGCGAATCAAAGCGCCCATTGTGTACACCAAATTTCATTAATTAAAACCATTTGTCGTGTGCTTTGGCTTCGCAGAAATCATATTTTATGCCTGCGGCGGGAGATCTTTTGAGAAGATTTTTTTTATTATATAATATTTTTTAAAGAAATATTATGAAACATTAATCAGGTTACTATAATTAAGCATGCTTTGTCTCGTTTTCACAAACGTCGCAGGTTAACCAATAGACCAGAACAAAGCTTAAGCAAAAGTTAAATTACTAACGTTTATAGGTAAAAGCCGTATGAAACTAAATTAGTTACATACATACATATGTATTGATGTACATACATATGTATGTATGTACATACATAACCTCTCACCTGTATTTCTGCACCCACATATCGCCAGTAAGTATCAGTCCCACGTAATAGGGGGCGAGTCTATTGCCGCTTTCGGGCACATTTCCAGACTCCGGGCTGTTACTGAGAATTTCCTAATGGAAAAACCTAATAATACATTGCCCGACCCGGGGATCGAACCCGGGACCTCTAGATCGCATGGCACATACTTATGCCGCGAGGCCACGAGGCAGTCTAAGTATAACTAATTGAGATATAATTTTTATTACACCAAACAGTTACACATACATATGTACATGTGTTGACTGGTAACTAACCATCCGATGCCAAAGTGGTAGATTTACTGTGATTTGTACAAAAATAAAACAACCAAAATCGGACGTCTTACTTGTATATTTGTAAATGTTGGATTGTGTTGTTCAAATTCCAAGCATACTTAAAATGAATAATTTAACAAGGCTTATAGTGGAATAATATCATCATCATCATCAGCCCATATACATACATACGTCTCACTCTTGGGCACGGGCCTCCCCTAAAATTAAGAGGGTTACATAATATAGAAAATTATATATTTTTTAAATGCATATCAAGATATAACAAATATTAAAGAAATATAATTGCTAAATACTACAGGTTTTAGTTATTAATAGAGGAAATAATAAAAAAACAAACACTAAATTAGATACGTGACATAAGTATGTCAGATAAGAATTATTTCATCCTATACAATTTAAGTTGATTTTAGTACATTGCTGGTTTAATGACAGACCATATCAAAGAAGCATTTAGTCAACACGCAATAGAATGGCATATACTCGTATATTCGATGCAACAGACGTCACTTTCATACGACGAGTGTTTGCGTACGTGAGTGTGCATGCGAATTAATATTAATGTGTAATTTCATACATTTACAGTTTATTACTGGTGAAGTAATTAATCTTCTTAATGTGTTCGCACACGTTGGTGCGACTGTTGTATCGGGTAATGTACCCGATACATTTTGTATTGACAGAGTAACAGAGTAGTCGTGATGGCCTTGAGGTTTGGGCATGCGGTCGAGAATCTCGACGGTCGCGGGTTCAAACCCCAGGCACACACCTCTGACTTTTCGAAGTTATGTGTGTATTCACAATGAATTATCACGTACTTTAACGGTGAAGGAAAACATCGTGATGAAACCTGCACACCTAAGAGTTCTTAGGAATTTCTTAGGTGTGTAGTCCGCCAACCCGCACTAGGCCAGCGTGGTGGACTAAGGCCTAAACCCTCTCAGTTGTAGAGGAGGCCCGTGCTCAGCAGTGGGACGTATATGTGCTGATGATGATGATGGTGAACAGAGTAGGGAACGATGAAATGACTGCACGTATTGCCTGTACGTCAACTTAGCGTGCGTTTTGTCACTTGGTCTCCTCATTGAAAATCAGCGCTGCAACTCCTTGCAAGCGGAATAGCAGAATGTAGCAGAATGAGGGGACCATTGTTGGTTGTGTGAATTATAGTTACTAATTGTTTTTTTTTTTGTATTTTCGTGCACTGGCCAACAATAAAATCTTTTCATTCTTTCTTTCACTGATGCCTTATGGTAATTGCAATGGGATTGAAGTAGAATGTCGCGTCCGACAACCCGCACTAGGACAGCGTGGTGGACTAAGGCCTCTCAGTTGTAGAGGAGGCCAGTGTCCAGTACTGGAACGTATATGGGCTGATGATGAATTGGTGTAGACGGGTGGAGATTTTCCTTATTTCCTTGAAATATTTCTTGAAAGTTCTTACGAATTTCTTAGTTGTGTAGGGCATAAACCCTTTTAGTTGCTAAAGGAGGCCTATACCCAGCAGTAGGACGTATAAGGGCTGATAATGATGATGATGATGACTATTTATTCAAGATATAACTATTTTATAACTCGCTATCGGTTGGACGAGAGCCCTGTTTGTTGATTCGCAAAAAAGTTTTTGAGTTTATTCATTATTTCTAATACTGGTCGCTATAATGGGATAAAATGGAAAATTTATTAAAAGTACATTGCGTTATCTTCTCAAACCGCAAAACTCGGCTATAAATCTGTCAGACATCCTATTACATTATTCATGGAGATTTTGATAGTTTAAATTATTAGGCGAATACCCTCCGAGGGCTACTACATTCGGCCATGTATGCAAACTTCGTAATAAATCTTTTCAGACATATTTATTAGCCTGTATTCTTTGATAATAATAATGTGAGGTTATTTTCATAACTCCTTTAAGAAATATTTCACTTATGACATGAAATAATATTAATTGAATCTATATAAACAAAAATTTTAACAAAACCAAAAACCGCCTTCAAAAAAAAACTATTCCAAAACAAATTAAAATGCACTAAAAAGTAAAAAAATAATTGCGTATTCTCCTATAACTTAATAATCAACTTACTATTTCTCTTCATCAATATATACCTAGGTACGATCATAGATTAGACTAGACTACTTAAAAGTCAATCTAATAATTATTACGACAATATAATGTAGTTTTAATTATTGTTATTCTTGGAGGCGGTGTCAGCCAAGGTAGGATTCTCGTATTATTATTCATCATCATCAGCCCATATACGTCCTACTGCTGGGCACGGGCCTACTACAACTGTGATGCTTGGTATGTATATTGTAGTATTTCCTTAGCTAAACTACTAAACAAAAAAAAAATACAGACGACTTGATAACCTCCTCCTTTTTTTGAAGTCGGTTAAAAATGCCAAATATTCTTCTTGATTCAGTCATTTCAAAATTTACTTCACCACCCTGTTCGGATGGCAGTCATCACTAGAGAAGAACGGGCAAGAGACTCTAGTGTTGCTCTTTTCCAATCAAGAAATAGCTTACTAATACAAAGAATTTTTCCGAATCAGAGCAGCTAATTGAATCACAAACTATTGTATTGAATAGGAATAACATAAAATAGTTTAGAATGGAGAAACTTACTTATGATATGATATATACTGACACATTTGATTTAAAAAAACAACTAAGGGCGATAAGATGTAAAATATAGGGTGACAAATGACTACCATTATCCCTCTTCAGTCATGCCGCCGAATCACTCACTTAATCCTTTAGTAATTCCCCGTTTATACAGTACCGTATTTACCATAAGACAGCCCCGTGGCGAAGTTAGCTAGACACCAGCTTGCGAAACGAGAGGCCGCGGTCTCGATCTCCGCACCGAGACAAATGTTTGTGTGATCCACAGATATTTGTTTCGGGTGTAGGTGTTTGTGAGACCGAAATTCTCTCGTAGTATCTGATACCCACGACACAGGACTTGTATCCAAGTGTGAGGTCAGAACTATGTATGTGACTGTTGTGTGTATTTATATATCCTTTAATTAAAAATCCTATGTAAGTCGTAACAGAACACTTTTATACATCATTGATGACTGGCAGAAATTCTCAGGAGATACAATACAAAGCAGTGATGGCCTCGAGGTTTAGGCGCGCGGTCGAGAATTTCGGCGGTCGCAGGTTCGAACCCCAGGCACACACCTCTGACTTTTCGAAGTTTTGTGTGTATTCACAATGAATTATCACGTGCTTTAACGGTGAAGGAAAACATCGTGATAAAACCTGCACACCTAAAAAGTTCTTAGGAATTTCTTAGGTATGTAGTCCGCCAACCCGCACTAGGCCAGCGTGGTGGACTAAGGCCTTAACCCTCTCGGTTGTAGAGGAGGCCCGTGCCCAGCAGTGGAACATATGTGGGCTGATGATTGATTGATTGAATATGAGAATTCATAACCTTTAGTTTTTCCGATATTCTTTAAAGGAAATAAACACAAGATGGTGATAAAATATATTATTCCTGAACATACATTTTCTTTCAAACTAGCAATAACATAGATCGATGTCAACGCGAATAATGAAGCGCATGCTTATCCTCCCTAACCTTTCGTTGTACGAAAACAATACCACTCGATAAAGAAATGTACGCTCAACGTCTTAGACAACACATTGCCCTCTGATGGATAGCCTCATCTCGAAAAACACTTCGTAGAGATGTGACTTGCCAGGCGAATTACTGATCGATTACACCTGAACGCATTAGAATCGATGTTAAACAATCGATAATCGATTACTAGAACATCAAACGATGACCAAAGGTGATTTTTTATTTATCAGATGCTTAAGTTATCATCACGTTACATTATTTACTTTATATAATTGCATTGAATTTTCCTACTAAATCGCCTAATAACAATACCCAGTGGCGGTACTTCCATAGAAGCCCAAAAGCGTTACACGTTAATTGTGCAATGTCTAGTTTATAATTGTATATTGTGGGGTCAGGACATTCTCAAATTGCTTTTGTTAAATAAAGATTTAAAGCTTAAAAATTATTATTCAGAATTTTGAAAGGCAAACTGGGCTTTTGGGCTTCTATGGAAGTACCGCCACTGACAATACCTAACCATTAAACCGTTATTACATTCTTACGATGAAGAAGACAATATTAGGTCTTAAAACTTCTACACAAACTGAGTTTTACTTCACCTAGCAATCAATGTTTATCGTCATAGAATCGATTGTTCGATTAATCGATTTGAAATCGACGTGCTAAACCAAAGTAGCTGATTTTATTGGCCGTTCGGAACCAATATCCAAAGATGTTCGTCATTCAATTTGTACCAATTGGCTTGAGTGCCATCGCGGGAGAATTTGACAAATCCGCCCACGTTTTAATGCTTGTTGTTTTTATCTTTACTATTTTCATTTGGAGAGATGGACGGGAATGGATCTAGATTGGACTTCGTTTATCCATTTGTGACTATTGATATTGATGGCGCATTTGTTAGTAATGAATTTGTTGTAAGAAATAAGTTATACCAAAGTACCTATCATCATAATTCTCAGCCTATCGCCGTTCACTGCTGAACGAAGGCCTCCCCAAGTAGGCGCCAACCACCCTGGTCTTGAGCAGCCCTTATCTATCCGCTACCCGCCACCTTTCTCAAGTCGTCGGACAATCGTGCTGCAGGACGTCCTACACTACGTCTACCTAAGCGCGGTCTCAACTCCAGCACTTGTCTGCTCCAACAGCCGTCCGTCCGTCGGCAGACATGGCCGGCCCACTTCCACTTTAGCATGCTCATCATCATCACCCTATGTATATCCCACTGCTGGGCAAGGGCCTCCTCCACAACTGAGAGGGTTATTTAAGAAAAATTAAAATAATATGAAGACATTTCACGACCGCCTGAGAGTACAAGTAGAGCTTAATGGTACACAAATAATTAATAATTTCCCCTCAGACTGCGAAATAGTTCGACAAGGTTACATGGATCGTTTTAAAGTATAAACCGTATGAATTATTTACAGCGGAGTGAGGGTAAGCGACTGCTTGGAAAGATTACTCAATACTACCTTGTTAGGAGGCATTAGAATTTTACACTATAAATCTTGCCTCTCGTAGAAGATAATTTAAGAGGATTTTTAGCCAATCGGGGAAAAGTTGCGGTACGAGTTGGATAATCAGTTTAAGATCGCCTCATATTTTTTTCAAGAATCTATAGTATTTGCAAGATGATTCACGCTAAAATCTCTGATGACTGATAATGACTAATACAAGACGGTTTCTATCCGGGACAATACCAACATCTTGTAACGTCATCATCAGCCCATATACGTCCCACTGCTTGGTACGGGCCTTCTCTACAACTGACAGGGTTTAGGCCTTAGTCTACCATGCTGGCCTAGTACGGGTTGGCGGACTACACATCTAAGAAATTCCTAAGAATGTTTAGGTGCGCAGGATCCCTCACGACGTTATCCTTCACCGTTAAAGTAAGTGATAATTCGTTGTGAATACACACATAGCTTCGAAAAGTCAGAGTTGTGTATCTCGAGGCTGACACTACTAGAGTACTACAAGAACTAATATTACTACAAGAAATTATCTATTATAAGGATTTTGTGGTTCCAAATATGATACTGTGTTAAGAACTATCTATAATTAGATAAATGGCCCTTTAGTCATCTGGCCGTAGGGAGCGCTTAGCTTTATAAGTCTACCCCCGCCACACCCCGCACCGCCCCGCCGTGGCCGACACAGCCCTGCTACAACTAATGACAAGAAAACGTAATTTACTGAAATATTCAAATGAATGTATTAACATAAAGAATATTTGCATAGCATTTGATGTTGCGATATAAAAATAATGAATTTTTATATTTGAGCAAAAAAAAATGTCTGTTACTCACGATTCTTCTTCATTTCTAAATTACATTCCATTTTGAATAAAATATAAACATTTCCCATTGACTAAGCCTGTCTTTAACTTTAAGTACTAAATAATATAAAAAAATACATTTAGGAGATCAAAATAAAATCTGTTATTGGACGTCCGTTCATTTAGAATATTTTTTTAGTTTACATTCTTTCTTTTAAAATAACTGTTTAAATGTTTATGTATGTTATTATTATATTTTCTACGTTTGTATTTAAAAATCTTAGCGTTTTGAATTAACCTAGATTTATAAAACAATTAATAACCAACCATAAGTAAAAAAGATTTGATAGATCAATAGCCTGTTTTATTCTTACTACATAATCTATTAACTAAACCAGGGTTTCTCAAAGTGGGGTACACGAACCCCTAGGGGTTCGCCATTTGACGGCGAGGGGTTCGGGACCAGACTTGTCCAAAAAAAATCCTAAAATCGACTCCATTTGCGACAAGAAACAAGCACACTCAACACATTAATATTAAAAAGATATTTATTTTACCACTTTGTTAGTGTTCTTTTAATGAAATGAAAATTTTCTTCAACAGGCAATTTTATTTTTTATTTCTTCGGAAGGGGGGGGGGGTTTATTAAAATAAATAAATAAATAAATACACCCAACAGTCACATACATAGTTCTGACCCCACACTAGGATACCAGTCCTGTGTCGTGGGTATCAGAAACTACGAGACTTTTCGGTCTCACAAACACCCAGACCCGAAACAAATATTTGTGGATCAAACAAACATTTGTCTCGGTGCGGGGATCGAACCCGCAGCCTCTCGTTTCGCAAGCCTGGTGCTTGGTATCTAGCCAACTGCGCCACGGGGCTGCCATTAGTTACAATTAGTTAATTAAGGCTTAAGGGGTTCGCTGTCACCTGGAAACTTTAACAGGGAATCGTGAAACCGAAAGTTTGAGAAACGCTGGACTAAGCTAAAGGTATCTGAACTACACTTTAACATTAAAAACAATCTGAAATCCAACACAACATTTTATAATACGTGAATGCGTATTTTGTTCGTAACGGAGCGCATTATCACAAAAGGTCCAAAAGCGAGGCTTCATTAAACCTGCTTTTAATGGCCCCTTTACGAGCTTTGCTCATTTTTACCCCCTAATGACTGCCGGTGACATACTGAATATGTAATGTTTAGGCGTATATTAATATTGTATGGCGTTAGTAAAAAATAGGAGCATTTCTAGTCCATGCATTAATATTTTTTTTATTTAGTTAATTTATTTATTTATTACACTATTGTACACCACACTATTGAAACACTATTGTAAAAATTAACACAAACATGATGTAAAAATAATAGAATACAACAAATAGCGGTCTTATCGCTGTATGCAATTTCTTCCAGTCAACCGTAGGATGGACTGGTATGTACGAGAATATAGAGCGGGTTGGTACGTAATCAAAATATATTAAACAATATATTTTTAATTTTATTTATTAACATTAGTAAATGTAAACGAGCGATGCCAAAAGGTTTAAGTCGGTATAACATCGGTGATGGGTAGATAAAAAAAAAAGCAGAAGTTCGTTCGATGGAGAAAGGCTGAAATAAACCGTCTCAACCAGTCAACTCCACACTCACAGTTAAACAGGTTGTCAGACGTCGACGGAAATAGATATCGGACAAAAATATACTTGCTTATTTAGTCACGTCTTAAAAAACTTTTTTTTAAAGATGGACTTAATACCTAAGGCAATTCTCCTGAGGGTTAGCAGTACTGTTAGATTTTTCCGTAGGATATTTTCAGTAGCAGCAAGAAATCTAGATAAACGAATAACTTTGCCCCTATTACGTCGCACCTAAATTAGTCCGCCAACCCGCACTAGGCCAGCGTGGTGGACTAAGGCCTAAACCCTCTGAGTTGTAGGGGAGGCCCGTGCCCAGTAATGGAACGTATAAGGGCTGATAATGATGAAATTACAGCGGGAGAAACTTCAACGTACACCTCTGTCAGCTCCTTGTGGAGACTGCCGTAAGTGAATTCATTATATTTGACATCGTTGTTGACAATCATTTTCATGACCGTAAAATCATACACAATATAAGAAATATTTTAAGAGCTCAGAAAAAAGTTACATTGATTCCAACGAACAATAAGGCCTCGAATAAAACACTGCTCTTTCATAAAGATAAAGATAAACTTATATTACAATCGTATAAAAAATACAACAAGAAGTGTAAGTGGAATGTTTTTATGTCGAAACTGGTTTGGGGTTATGAACGCATATGTAGGTATAAAGTCGAAGTTGTAAAATACCATTAGTCATCGCAATTATGAGTTTGTTAGCAAGTCATCACTGTAGTCCAGGAAATGATGCAAAGAATCCTTTATCAAGAAGGGTAACAATTCCGACTGGAATCGCTGATTTTAGAAGACTTATTTAAGTCGTACATACGTACATAAACTCACGCCTGTATTCCCCGAAGGGGTAGGCAGAGGTGCATTTCTGCACCCACATTTCGCCAGGTATGTATTATTCCCACGTAATAGGTGGCGAGCCTATTACCGTTTTTCGGGCACAATTCCAGACTCCGTGCTGCTACTGAGAATTTCCTAATGGAAAAACCCAATAACACTTGCCCGACCCGGGAATCGAACCCAGGACCTCTAGATCGCTCGGCACATACTCATACCGCGAGACCACGAGGCAGGCAGTTATTTAAGTCGTCTTTGTCAGTTACTGTGCGGAGAAGATACATGTATGTCTGACATCCCCGTGGCGAAGTTGGTTAGTCACAAGCTTGTGAAACGAGACCGCGGACTCGATCCCCACACCGAGACAATTTTTTGTGTAATCTACAAATAATTATTTCTCTTCTCTAGTCTTTCTGATACCCACGACACAAGACTTGAGTCTTAATTTGGGATCAGAACCGTGTATGTGACAATTGGGTATATTTACTTATTATGTAGAACCTAATCAATCGTGAAAGATAGTTTGGCTTAATAAAGTCGCGGACAGTAATTCTCATCTATTGCGTGAAAAACTTATGTTCTAAAGGAATAAGGACAATCTCCACCGTCTACATAAATTCATTAAAATTAGTAGCAACAAAACAAAACTCTGATGAATTTACCTACTCCCAAGGCTTACAGTAATAGTGGATGAACTTATCAAACTATGATAACAGAATCCTTGTATACTCCTTCAAAACTTATCCTTAAGAGAAATATTATAATTAGATGCTTTAACTAGCATAGTTTTTGCCATAATTAAATCGCTTAGAGCATCATAAATAAATAAATACATCCAACAGTCACATACATAGTTCTGACCCCACACTAAGATACTAGTCTTGTGTCGTGGGTATCAGAAACTACCAGAGACTTTTCGGTCTCACAAACACCCAGACCCGAAACAAATACTTGTGGATCACACAAACATTTGTCTCGGTGCGGGGATCGAACCCGCGGCCTCTCGTTTCGCAAGCTGGTGTCTAGCCAACTGCGCCACGGGGCTGTCGAAAAGTCTATATTATTTTTTTAATAAAATATTTGCTATCTAAAACCGCCTGTCCTGGCAATAAAAGTATCCAAAACATGTTATGGATATAAAATTAATCCTCCAACTATCCAATAATGTGGTCCAAAAGACAAAGTTATATCTGAACGAAATCGTTTTCCTAAATAATCGTCTCATACAGACCACTAAAAGAGCCGCTCCATAAAAGATATAAGCCGCATTGTGCTCACAAATAATCTTAGGAGAAACACACGTTCTAGCTTGATCTGTGTTGTAGTGACAAATGTAGAGGACACTCTGCGCTCTATTCTTTATTCTTTGAACGAATGATTGCTTAGTAGGAAGTCGATCGGAATGCCGTGATATCTTATATCTTTAAATGAGCAATTCTTGTATATACCTATATATATATTGGAATCTCGCAATCGGCTCCAACGATTTTCATAAAATTTAGTATATAGGGTGTTTCGGGGGCGATAAATCGATCTAGCTAGGAATCGTTTTTAAAAAATGTCATTTGGAAGAAAAATAACAAAAATCAACTGAAAATATGACTCTTCCTGACATCTATTGGCGAATATTGGCGAATAATAATACTATTTTTTGTGAGCAACTAATTGCTTTAACGACACAACAGCAGATGGCGTTGTTAAGTAACATTATTCATATTTCATCATTTTATTAGTAATTCGTACTTAAATATAATTTCCAAAAAACACAATTTAAAAAAAAAAACCGAGCAAAGCTCGGTCATCCAGGTACTAATAATAATACATACACCCAACAGTCACATACATAAAGATACGATGTGTCGTGGGTGTCAGCAACTACGAGAGACTTTTCGTCTCACAAACATCCAGACCCGATACAAATATTTGTGGACCACACAAACATTTGTCTCGGTGCGGGGATTGAACCCGCAGCCTCTCGTGTCGCAAGCTGGTGTCTAGCCAATTGTGCCATGGGTATGTCTAATGTCTGATAATTGTCACAGATTCAAATAGGATATAAAGCAATGTAGAGGTTCCAGGTTTGATTATTTGGCCGAGCAAAGCCTAACTTGGCGGAACGTGAGTGAACTAACTAAGATAACGATCGGCAAAAAATATTACAATAATGCTTAATCAATTATATCATTCTTACAATATTCCAACATAACCTTTTGTTATATTAAAAAGAGAAATATGCCCCCATTCAACTACAAATACCCAAAGCCGTAATTTATTGGTGGAGAAAATTGAGATCTACGATAAGCCAAGTATAAAAAACTAATTCATTTTCAGTCATAAAACGTCTGATAAAATCGAATAATGTTCTCAGAACTTTATGAAAGTGAATTGAGATGAAACTGAATTCTCGAACGGATTCATCGTAGTGAAATCTGATGCATTTACCACTAAGGGAAGTTAGAGTAAAAAACTTTAAAACTTATAATCTTTCTCTACGTTTCACAAAATCAAAAGATACTTAAGTATTATGAAAAAGTACATAAATACACTCACGCCTATAACCCAAACGTGGTAGGAAGAGTGTATTTTTACAAACACATTTGACCAGGTGTTATTAACCCCCAATCCTTGCTCTCTGAATCTATGTGCGGCTTCTATGAAAACAACAGTATGCTCGACCCTAGAATTGAACCTTAGACATCCCCATAGTACTCCGCATGCGTTTGCCACGTGACCAATGAGGCAGACTTTTGAATTAATGATCAACTAGAGCTATGTCTCTGCTCTCTGGACCCAATACTAATCTCAAAAAGAGAAACTTTTTGTTTGTTATTAGTCTTTTTCGACAGCCCCGTGGCGCAGTTGGCTAGACCCCAGCTTGCGAAACGAGAGGCTGCGGGTTCGATCCCCGCACCGAGACAAATGTTTGTGAGATCCACAAATATTTGTTTCGGGTCTGGGTGTTTGTGAGACCGAAAAGTCTCTCGTAGTTTCTGATACCCACGACACAGGACTTGTATCCTAGTGTGGGGTCAGAACTATGTATGTGACTGTTGGGTGGGTGTATTTTATTTTTCAAGTAATGTAATATATAAAAAAACGCCAACCCTTAAACTATTTCCTGTCGAAAAGACACTCCACGCTGACATGACAACGGATTTACGAAATAAAACGTAACGTGAAATAAATTGGCCGCCATTTTTCGCTTTCGCAGCAGCGAAGGAACTCGCGACTATATGGAATAGTGATAACGTCCTGAGGGAGCAAAATATTATTTTCAAGTAGACAATAAAACACTTCGTAAAATGATCTAGGGATGAAGCACGTCTGGATATAAACCGCTGGAGTTGTAAACGATTTCGCTGATCCTAATAAATTCTACTGTAAATCAACTTATTTTAAACATTTATTTATCTAAACATATGCGCCTGCATAAGATCGTAAAGTAACACTGCTGAGCACTAAACGTAAAATTGGGATTTAAAACTCTCAGTAGGTGCACTGCGGACCCGTACTGAATATCCACTTACTGGAAACGTAGTTGATAGCACTGAAACCGCTTGATCTTTTATTATCTTTTATTATTCATCATCATCATCATCATCAGCCCATATACGTCCCACTGCTGGGCATGGGCCTCCTCTACCATTGAGAGGGTTTAGGCCTTAGTCCACCACGCTGGCCTAGTGCGGGTTGGCGGACTACACACCTAGGAAATTCCTAAGAACTTTTAGGTGTGCAGGTTTTATCACGATGTTTTCCTTCACCGTTAAAGTACGTGATAATTTATTGTGAATACACACATAACTTCGAAAAGTCAGAGGTGTGTACCTTTTTTTTTTTTTTTTTTTTTTGTTCTCGAGGGGAAAGCTGTTTATGGCTTTACTTCCCGCCAGCCCCGGGGGAGGGGGGCGGGAAGCGTATGTCGGGGTCACCGGTCTTCCAGCCCGGCGCGCGGCGACGTCATGTCCGCGCAGATGTTAGTGCCGGGCTGGGTCCCTAACAATATCCCTAAACCGGCATACCGACCAAAACCCCCCGGTGGCCATCTCCGCGCCGAGTGGGGCGACCACGGTACGTTAGCGAGAAGCGCCAACCGTAATGCCGCCGCCGCCCGGTGCGCCTCCGAGACGTATTTGTCCCCGGCCGTCTCGGAGTGTGTAGGGGGCGCAGTTGCACCCCCACTAGCTTGGTTCGGGCGCCCGGTGTTGTTGATGGGCGCCCGCGACGTACACAGGCCCAGTGCCGCCGCCCCTCTCGGGGTCACTTTCAGTGAGGGCGCGCCGCCCCCGCAGCGCGCCAGCGACCCCAAGGGGGCCCCTTTGAGTCGTCTTTTAACGACAGGCAGGGGATACCGTGTGGGATTCTAACGCCCCCTTGCCAGCAGGGCAGGGCGGCCGGGTCTAATTATCTCTGTTGACCCGGCGCCTCCTTCTCTGACGGTCTTTGGCGGGCGGGATCGTTTCTCTCTCGATCCCGCTCCGCGCTCTCCTTCTGCGACATGACGTGCTCGCAGAAGGAGAGCACCGCTCGCCACGACCTCGGACTCTCGACCATCGAAGAGGACGACGGCCGGGAGCGGAGGTCGCCACCAAACAATAGCGCGGAGAGCGCTGCGCTCCATCGCCCAGGCTGGACACTCTTGTAGTGTGTGCTGGGCTGTGTCGTCCCGGGCAGTTGTCACAGTGGTGACACACGCCGACTCCTCCTTCATGAGCCACCCGACACACGGTAGTGGCCGTACGCATCCGTGCCCCGACAACACCTCGTCAGGCGGAACGTCGCCGCACCGTGGCGCCTGTCCACCCACTGGTCGAGGACAGGACGCACTGCCTCGACGGTCCTAGCACCAGCACTGGGATCCTCCAGCCTGGTACGCCATTCCTCCACGGCGGCCGTACGGAGGGAGGCTTTTATAGCCTCTACCTCTCTCGGGGCCAGTCTGTCCCCCGCGACTTGACGCCTCCTCCCGCTGATGGTATAGACGCGAGAGGAATTTGGCGTCAAGGTCCCACGGCAGGGACCCGGCCAAAACGCAGGCCGCCTCGTAGGAAGATCGTGCGGTACCCTGCCCTGATCAGGTCGCTGCTCCAGCGCACGCTGAGGCCTGCGCAGAAGAGCGACGCAGCGCCATGTTCGGGACTCGGCCATACTGGGCTCCCATACAACGCCATAGACCGCACGACTCCATGTACATCCTTCGGCAAGGGATGCCTGACCTTCCAGGTTGGGCAGCAGGCCGGAGCAGAGCGCCGGCTACCCGCAGCAGCTTCGGCTGCAGCACCTCAAAATGGGCGCGGAATTCCCACCGACTGTCCAGCAGCACCCCAAGTATTTGAGCTGCTTGCCGAGGGAATTCGCACGACCCTGTACCTTCGCTGTGGGCCCCAGCAGGTGGTCCCATTCCGAGGCCGGTGAAAGCAAATGGCTCGGATTTGTGGAGGGCCACCGTGAGGCCCAGCCGCCGATTCTCTCGCCACGTTGCCAGTTCCAACCGCGGCGAGGTCGGCGGCCTCCTGGAAGGTCCCGCCCGTCGCAGTGACGAGCGTGTCGTCGGCGTAACAGAATACAGCCGACGCCCCGTGGGTTGGCACCACGGAGCACCCAGTCGTAGCCGATGTTCCACAAAGGGGCCCAAGAACCGACCCCTGTGGAACACCGCACGACATCGCTCTTCGGTGCCATCCGTTGGCGCCCGGAGACACCACGTCCCTGTTTGAGAGGTACGAGTGCACCAGGCGCCTGATATAGGGGTGGCACCACGTGGTACCGCAGTGCTTCCTCGATACAGGCCCAGGGCAGGGTTTAAAAGCATTGGCGATGTCTAAGGACACCGCCACGACGCATTTGCCCCGGGCCACCGTTTCCCTCCGCTAGTGCCTTGACCCGCAGAATTGCCGAGATGGTAATCGGCCCCGCCGGAACCCGAATTGGCATCGGCCAGGTCCGGGCCGACCCTCTCGAGATGCTCGACGAGGCGCGCATGGACGATGCGTTCGAAGAGCTTGGCGACCTCGTCGAGCAGCACGATGGGCCGGTAGGCCGATGGCGACTCAGCGGGTCGATTGCCTTTCTTCGCAGGACCAGCTTCCCAGTTTTCCATCTCGATGGAAACTGGCCCTGCTCTAAGCACGCGGAGAACAGGCCCGCGGAAGCCTCTCCCCAAGGAACTCGACTACGAGCACCCAGATACGTCCTGGGATGCCGTCGAGCCCGGGGCGCAGTTCTTGCTCCCAGCCGAAGCACTGCTGCCTCTAACTCCCCGGGCGACACGCCCGGGGAGGACCCTCCGGGGTCCTCCCTTGCCGAAACGGACGACGACGACGATGCCGCCGGAGATCTCGGCGGCATCCGTGGAGGAACGACGAACGACATCGGTGGCCGGAAAGAGTGCGGCGACCTACGTCCCCCAGGAGCTCCGACGGAGACTCTGGGTGAGGGGGGGCGCCGGCGGGCGAACTTGTTCAACGCCAGCCGATACGGGCGCCCCCACGGATCGCGGTCCAGAGTCCCCAAGAACTCCCTTTGGCCGCAGCCTCGCCTCTTGATGGCCACCCGCAGCGCTCTCCTGGCCTCTTTATAGAGGCCGCGGAGCAGCCGCTCCTGGTCCAGGTAAGTCAGCCTGGCTATCCGCCGGCTGCCTGAGTCTGGCGAGTCGGCGGCGCGCCACCTCGCACTATACTTGAACTGTCGCGAGCTCCGCCGCCCACCAGTATACTTGGCGCCGCGGAGGGAGGCGTTGGACTCGGGGCATCGCCGCATCGCAGATACTAGTTAGCGCTGCCCCGAACCATTCGGCCTCCTCCTCAACCCGCACCGTAGATTCCGGCGCGGGGAGCCAGCCTTGGACCAGAGCGGCTAGTTCCAAAGCCTCCATATCGAGGCGTTTTTGTGCCCATCTCGGGCCGCCCCCAATCGGGGCGTTCGGTCTGCCACCGGACTGATTAGTGGCGGGCGCGGAGACATCGAACCTAATGTAACGGTGGTCCGACAATGTCTCCACGCCTACGAGGACTCTCCAGCCCCGAATACGGCGTGCGATGGAATCGGTGGCAAACGAAATATCCACCACCGACCCACCATTGTGCCTCACGCACGTATTCACCGAACCCCGATTAAGAACTGCCAGGCCGAGGGAGATCGCCCACTCCTCCAGGACCCTGCCACGAGCGTCAGTCACCGACGAACCCCAAGCTCGAGACTTAGCGTTGAAGTCGCCAGCCACGACTATCGGGCAAGGTTGACCATGTGACACCAAGGTCCCCAGCCGTGTGAGAAAAGCCTCAAACTCGGCCAAGGGTCTGTTGGGAGAAAAGTAAACTCCGACAATCCAAACACCTCCCAACAGAGCCGCTACGCATCCCCGGTCCTTCGCTACTTTTTCGAAGGGCGGGGAGCCTGCAGCACCCTGGGTTATCACGGCCACCAAACCGTCAAGGTCCCCGGCCCAGTTGTCACGGGGTGGAACGAAGTACGGCTCGGCGACCACAGCCACGTTCACCAACCACTGCGCCATGGACTGAAGGAGCAGATCTTGCGCTCCAGCGCAGTGATTGATGTTCGCCTGGAGGATCTTAAAGTCCATTACTGGGCGACCTCCATTAGCTCATTCTCGGCCTGTATTGGGCGCATGGGCTGCGGCTGGGCCTTGGCCTCAACAGCAGTCCGTCTCCTACTTTTTCTTGTTCGGCGGCCTGGCCCGGCCGTGCAGACCTTGCTGCCGACAGAATGCCCCGCAGGTTTATTTGCCGCGGCGCACAGAGCGCAATGCGGCTCTGCGGAGCAACCTCGCGCTATGTGACCCGGCTGACCGCAGCGGTAGCACAAGTTGCTACGGTCAATCTCGGCGGTGCAGCGCTCCCGGACGTGCCCCAACTCGAGGCACCGGAAGCACCGCAGGGGTCTTGGTTCCAGGACACTGACACGTGCCGCCGACCACCCAACCAATACACGACCAGTCCTGGCCACTCTCTCCGCCGCTTGAGCTGGTGCTCTAAGCCAGACCACACCTAAACCTGAACGGTCTGGTCTGACTTCGCCAACTTTCACAGCCTCCGGCGGACATTGAGATGCCGCAGCGAAGGCCTGTGCGACTTTCTCGGGGGTGACTGATTCGTCAAGCCCCGAGAGTCGTAGTTCCGCGGTTTTAACGGGACGTGTGACACGAATGTCCTCCGACCCACGGAACACCTCCCTCAATTTGGTTGCGAGGGAGTCGGCCTTCGCCTGATTTTCCGGCCCTGGTACCTCTATAATTGTGGCACCCGTGAGAGCCTTGCGCCACTTTATATTAGTAATGCCGAGGTCCTTCAATTGAACGTGTTGTTGGGCCTCGGCAACAACACGGGCGTATGAGATCCCTCTCTCCTGCGCACCACTTGTCAACGTAATAGTGACCGCGGCAGACCGAGGCGGTCGGATTCGCGGCACCGGTTTCTTCGTAGTGTGCTGAGGCCCCTTATCCATAGGTTTCCTCCCCTTTTTGCCTCTTTGTGCCACCGTGGTCCACGGCGCCTCCATGGATGATGGTGCTGGTGGTAGTGGCCGAGGTTCCATCGAGAGGTGTGTACCTGGGGTTTGAACCCGCGACCGTCGAGATTCTCGACCGCGTGTCTAAACCTCGAGGCCATCACGACTTATTTTTATTACCCTGACGCGACAAACCCTACTATCCCAATACATTTTCGACTGGTGGACAACGATTACATCTCTCACTTTTACACAATTATGGAAGAATTTGCAGGTTAAATGGACCTAGTTATCGTCTTTAAATCATTGCATGTGCAGAACCGAGTAATGGTCTGCTATATTCAAATAAAGTGTTACTTCTTGCGAGTATTAAGTGCGACAAGAGTCGGTATGTTATCATACGATTTTGTAACCGTCATAGCCCAGTTCAATAAATTACGAGAAGTAGAAGAGTTCTCCGTGGTTCAGATTAGAAGGCTAGGCATAGCAACATATTCTTTCCACATCTTTATTCTAAGGGTAGATAAGAGGCATGAGTCACCTTTCCCTAAAAAGGGGAATTATTTGGTTGAAGTCTCAAACAAATCCCACATCATACAGACGTTGAATGGAAAGTTATTTTCGTCGAATTCAAATTAATCATTGAACTAATAAGATTCTTAAGGAGTTAGCTGATCAATTAATAATTGTAAATCAGCAATGTTGTTCCAACGCTTGCTAAGTAACAGATGTGTTTGAAGTTGTGTAAGCCGGATTCCGACTAGCTACATCCATTAAAACTTCCACCGTTCCGACTTCATTTACTTTACACCGGGCATCAGCGGCTTTGATAGCATTACTTATTATTGAATGGGTATAGTTGGCAACATTTGAAACCACTGCCTTCACAAACATCTCTGATGGTAAAAAAGATATAACTTATGAAGATAGTAGGAAAAAAGGGAACTAAGGGAGGAGGTAATACCCGTTGCGTCTATGACAACATTGCTAAATTGAACTTTCTTCGAAAGGTAGATCGACGTAAAGATCAATTTGGATTATAAAATGAAAGAGTCGGTTTCTCGTAAAAATCTTCCTCATAGAAGGACCAGGCAGTTGTATTTCATTCGAAAAAAACAAATTATGAAGCTATACCTTCAAACGATTTATTTAAGATTAACAAAATGCGATTCCATAGTCCTATCTACTACTTAAATAAAAGAAAGTACACGCAGATATATGGCAAAGGTGAAAGTTTGGAACAAGTCTGACTCAACTCGTGTCGGGAGATAATTTGAACACATTTCTTACTTAGAGTTACTTCGTTGGCTCCGATTGAACCAATATTGGCTTACCGTTTGGCCAAATAAATTGAATAGCTGTCAATGTTTGATAACTTTTGATATCGTTTCAACTTTTAGTCGGCAAAAATCTACCAAACTCTTTTAAAAGTTTCAAGACTAAACGACTAGTCTTAAACTTAGTTACTTATAAGTTTGAGACTGAGGTTAGACTAAAATCAAGTTACGGGTTGAATACTTAGGTATAATGATTAGAAATCTTGATGATCTTGGCGGTATAGCTTCAGCAGATCCTTCAGAACTTGGATAGAGTAATAAATAGTGTTGATTCAGAGAATCTTTATGTCCTATAGCTGTTTGTAGGATCGATGATGTTCCTTTAATGATTAAGTAAACCATGAAAAACATAAATTTCAAACTTAAGGTTTAAAAATAGAGAGCTTAAAAACGCAAAATAAATACTACTAAATTGAATACTATATTACTGGAAATAAGAATAATAATCAGTTGGTTCATTGTGATGTCACTGGAAAAATTATATCCTCAATTGATGAATTGACTTGTCTCTAATGATATTTGTGATACCTACACGATTTCATTTCAAGTATTTTATTATGACGTGAATTGACGAACGTACCGGTAACCTTTACCAAGTCACCTGTTTTATTAATAAGCATTGTACATATGTACACATATCCCTTGAGTCCGTCAAAACACACAATATTATGACAGGTGCTCGAACCGATCAAAACTTGTTATGTTACATTATTCGCACACATTTCGAATCGATACGAGTATCTACATCTTTAAACACTAGAAATGGTGATGCTTCTTCTAATCTATTTTTGTGTGCCCTGCTGGGCTCGAGGCTTTTGTGCTATAGACTTAGTCCACTTATTAGTCCTAGAGCAGTAGCTCCACTCTTTGATACTTAAGAAATTCCCCTAATGAAGGAGATTCCGTCTCGATGTTATCTTCCACAATTAAAGAGTTTCCTCTTAAATTTAAATAGTTATACGTTGAAAAATGTAAACTAGCCGCTTCTAAGTATTGTCTTAATGCTAATATTGAGGTAGAAGCACGAAAATCATGACACAGCGAAATTTCACATCGCGAAGATAACAAGTTGACTTGCGTCTTAATTACGAGTATATTAAATACTCTAATACTTAAAATATCTGCCTCGTTGATCCCACGATGTGGATATACAACGCAAATATATACGCCATATTTCTAAGTACCGCGCCATGCTCAAGTGGTTACCCATCGACTTACCCACTCGGGATACCCACGTTCTTTTTCTTCTATACAATATCTTGTATTATCCTCTAACTTTTACTGTTTTTCCCTCTGTACTTTTGTTTTGTTCATTGACTCTGTGTATCCAATAAAGTGTAAATAAATAAATAAACTTGGTCCCCTTTTTTAATCCTCAGTCGAGCGAAGTAATAGTTTTTGGCACAGTGGCTCTCCATTTGTCTTTATCACAGCAGTGATGGCCTCGAGGTTTAGGCGCACGGTCGAGAATTTCGGCGGTCGCAGGTTCAAACCCCAGGCACACACATCTGACTTTTCGAAGTTATGTGTGTATTCACAATGAATTATCACTTGCTTTAACTGTGAAGGAAAACATCGTGATAAAACCTGCACACCTAAAAAAAGTACTTAGGAATTTCTTAGGTGTGTAGTCCGCCAACCCGCACTAGGCCAGCGTGGTGGACTAAGGCCTAAACCCTCTCAGTTGTAGAGGAGGCCCGTGCCCAGCAGTGCGACGTATTTGGGCTGATGACGACGTTTCAACTGTTTTTATTTCATTCTTTACAATAAGAAAATATCGTAATACATATTAAGAATATGATATTTTTGACGTCTTGTCTTTGACGCCTTGCCAGAGCAGGTATTATAGTGTTTGTTTTTGCTATGGAAATTCAATATCAACACGAAGTCTATGGAATTTGACCGGGAGTCAGTAACAGACTCTTCCCCAAAAAACAAAAGACTGCAAAATGAGGGCGTAAAAATAGACCTCTGCGTACATGTTCTTAGATATAGAACATTGTAAAGTATGAATGGATAGAATCGAACTTTGTACTTCGCTGTGTAATCAATCACTACCGTTTCCACAATCCCAATGTAATCATTTTATCGTCGTTCATTCTTCATCTATGGCACTTATAAATGCTATATTGTTACCTCGCAGTCGAATGTTTAGAGCGTAACGTAAGAATTCACGCACACGAAAATGACACCTGTAACGTTGAATTTAAGAGCTAAAGTCGCTAGATAACAGTAAATCAATTTAGTCACAACCGTGACACTGACTTATGACCGGAATCATGATTGAACCATTTAGTTACGAAGAAACCTTCACATTTATTTATAGGTGCTTATTTTTATGTAATTTTTATTAAGCTAATTGAATGGAATTTGAATTTATGTAAGGATCGTATAATCATGAATATTTTCGCAATTGTAACATAAATTCGATTTTCGAACAAATTATTCAGTTTTCATCTTTAATTGTTTTTATTTTACTTGGCTGTGAATTCTGAGGCGTATATTTTTCAGATTCTAATTTTTTCAGCTATTTTTTTTTTTCCTTGTGCACGCTTGAAACTTTTGCCTTTATCGCTATTTGATTTTACAGTTCATGTAACTAAATACAAATATTTAAACAGATTAATGGACATTTAAATGAAGTCAATCAAAATGTCTGCCAACCCACACTAGGCCTTCCCAATTTGGAGGTCACCTCTACAATTGTAGAGGAGGCCCGTACCCAGCAGTGAGACTAATATGGACAGATACAGAATGATGCGCCCTCTCTTCTCTTATACTTCTTCTATTATGTAATTGTACATTTTAATATTATCCGTCTATTAATATATCAATAGACGTATTATAAAATCGTTGTGTAACATCTGACACAGAATGTCAAGGTCGTACCGTACACCTAAAATCGCGTCATTGTAAGTGACGGAGTTCACAACACGAGCCTCAATCAGTACTCAATTGTTACAACCATTTCACATACAATCCACGCAAACATATATGGCTACCTTGTAAGACTCGCAGCGTGCGGGTGTGACGTGCGTTTAAATTTCTTCGTATACTTTTTTACCTCGTGGTCTCGCGGTACAAGTATGTGCCATGCGATCTAGAGGTCCTGGGTTCGATTCCCGGGTCGGGCAAAGTGTTATTAGGTTTTTCCATTAGGAAATCCTCAGTAACAGCACGGAGTCTGGAAATGTGCCCAAAATCGGCAATAGGCTCGCCCTCTATTACGTGGGACTGATACATACCTGGCGAAATGTGGGTGCAGAAATGCACCTCTGCCTACCCCTTCGGGGAATACAGGCGTGAGTTTATGTATGTATGTATGTACTTTTTTTATGAGCCACCTGATATAAAGTGGTCAGCACCGCGCATCATCACCCACAATCATCATCATCACCAGCCCATATACGTCCCATTGTTGGACACGGGCCTCCTCTACAACTGAGAGGGTTTAGGCCTTAGTCCACCACGCTGGCCTAGTGCGAGTTGGCGGACTACACACCTAAGAAATTCCTAAGAAGTTTTAGGTGTACAGGTTTCATCACAATGTTTTCCTTTACCGTTAAAGTACGTGATAATTATTTGTGAATACACACATAACTTCAAAAAGTCAGAGGTGTGTGTCTGGGGTTTGAACCCGCGACCGTCGAGATTCTCGACCGCGTGCCTAAACCTCGAGGCCATCACGACTTTATCACCCACAATACCAGAGGAATATTATCGGTGCGTTGCCGGTCATTGAAGAAAATATAGGCTCTTTTCACGAAGGTCCCCTAAATCGTATCCGTGTGGAAATAACGCCGCTTTCCCTGGTCGGACAGTTTGGTTGGGTTGCTCTATTAAAAAATTGTTAGCAGCAGCACGAAGAAACAACGCCCAACATGGGAAATAAAACAATTAAGGCGAATGAAACACAACTTCACCCACACCTTCGGAAGTTTCAAGCATGAGTGTACGCATACATATATGTATGTACATACATAGGACGTGTTCGACCCACGAAAGGTATTTAAACCAAAGATTTTTTTTTGTTTCATCAGTTTTATCACTGGCCGAAAAAAACGACAGCTATGTTTAATAACGTGTTTATAATAAAACGGTAGTAAATGTCACAAATAATCTCGAACAACGAGAAAAAAAGATATGTTTCGTGTTGAATCAAGAGATTACTGTTATTATGAACATTATAGTTGATGGCATTTTAAAAGCGATATGAATATACTATTTCTAGTTTTTAGAAACATGTTTCTATTATTTTGATATACATATTAATCAATTGCAAGTGTTACAACCTTTAAACATTATTAGATTTTTTATTACTTGTATATTTTTAACATAATTCAACAAGCAACACTATATTTCCAATGTAATTGAAATTGTAGATCTTTTCATCGCTCGTAATATCAGCTAAAGAAAAGTATTTCTCATCTAAAAACGACGACGTTGCCAGGTAGAAAAAGAAATATCAATTACCCTCCGCGAAAATAAAACTCCACAACGGTCTCATTTTACTAAAATAAAAATTTTATATTTAAATTCAGAACGCCCGCCATTTTAAACATGATGTATTGCAATCGCAGGTACAAAGAGTTTTATATGATGTATATTTAAAAAAATCTATTATAATCTTTGCAATCATCACCAGGTTTGTATATTTATGACGACATTGACCGTGCAGCTGCCTCGCGTGAGTCATAAAAGTGATTATTTTTACGTAACGGCCGATTGTTATATTTATTTTGTGCTCGAGATAAAACGTGAACGACAGCGCTTCCGGACGGCGCGCTGTGTTGACAGAGCCGATACGATCTTGAGTTGGGAACTTGATTGGTCTAATTTATAATTGTTACTGAAAAGTGCCGTTAGCTCTGGATGTCGAAATTGATCGTTGATATCGGCCCATCCGTCTATTATTTTTTATCAACGCTCAACAGCCGTTTAATGAATTTATAACTTTTCTATAAGCGAAGTGCGTTTGAAGGCTAACAAGATTAATGCCTCTAGAATTATATCCGGAGAGAATTTATGATAAATTCAAATGACAAAATTGATAATTTTAGTAACTTTTTACGGTACAAAAATATCGAATTACCCCGCTGCAAATAGAACACTTGTAAGTTGTTCTTAAAAGCAATGTGTTTTCTAGATAAAAAGGTCTCGCGTGGCGCCGAGACTTAGGATTGCCACAGATTAATGGTAATCCCGGTCGAAAAGTCGCAAACTAAATCTTTACTTCGTGACTTTTTCTAAGAGATATTTTTATTTATAGAAAAAAATAGGTAAAACGGCTATTTGGCGTTGAATGTTTAGTTTGAGCTTTAAGTCTTACAACTATAAGTTGTTACAGATAAAAATCGTTTTACTTTTCGAGGTTATTTATTGTATTCGTGTACAATCAGCCTAGTCTTGCTTCGTGGAATATTCCTATGGTGCTGTAAACAGCCAAAAATAATAAAAAAATTATACCCACTCCGTTTCCCAATAAATTAACTCCAACAATTAATGATCCATGACTTGCATAATACACCTGTCTGGTATTCCATCAAACCAAAAATACCCAGAAACCGACCAGGAAAACCGCAAAGGTACTCGCGACACAGAAAAAATATCGAGATTGATCGTTTTCCAGATAGCACTGAATCATTCGGCCGCCATTAGCCGAAACGAACGGATTTCCCGCGCATTACTTGCCCACAGAAAAAGTTACATTGGCCGGCTAATCCTACACTCTACACTATTTACTTAAGGCAAGTGTGCTGGCATAAGGGATAATTAGGTGAGGTAGTACTTAGGGATAAAACCTTACATACATAAACTCACGCCTGTATACCCCGAAGGGGTAGGCAGAGGTGCATTTCTGCACCCACATTTCGCCAGGTATGTATCAGTCCCACGTAATAGGGGGCGAGCCTATTGCCGTTTTTCGGGCACATTTCCAGACTCCGTGCTGTTACTATGAATTTCCTAATGGAAAAACTCAATAACACTTTGACCGACCCGGGAATCGAACCCAGGACCTCTAGATCGCACGGCACATACTTGTACCGCGAGACCACAAGGTAGTGCCTTAACAAAACAAATCTTCTCAGTTATATTAGAGGCCTATGTTCAGCAGTGCGATGTATATGGGTCATATAGATTGAAGGAGTAATTATGGAAATTGGAAGTCACAATAAATAAATAAATACACCCAACAGTCACATACGTAATGCTGACCCCACATTTATATACAAGTCTTGTGTCGTGGGTATCAGAAACTACGAGAGACTTTTCGGTCTCACATACACCCAGACCCGAAACAAATATTTGTGGATCACACAAAAATTTATCTCAGTGCGGGTATACAACCCGCGGCTTCTAGTTATACAAGCTAGTGTCTAGCCAACAGCGCTATGGGGCTGTCAGTTATAAAAGAAGGTATGTTTTTTACCAGCTGCCGGGGATGGCTTACCCCGGGCGATAATTATAAAAGTTGCCTCGATCACAAAGGCAGCATTAATATCCATAAAAAAATATGTTGTTTCAACAACAGGCATAATTACCTTTGCATTTATAATGCGAAGTACAGAGATTAAAAAACTAACAATAAAAATTAAAGCTCTCAACAATCAGTTATTGCATTCGGCTTTTTCTGCGCAAACAGGTCTACACAAGTACTAGGGCACCTGAAGATAATAACGACAAAACGATTAAAAGAAGGAACAACAATTGAGCGATTAAAAATACTAGTTTAAATATAATGCGTACAAAAAATCAATGTGTCGACGTTTACTGCGACATCCGAATAATTACAAGTTATTTATTTACATACATAACCTCACGCCTGGACTCCCCGAAGAGGTAGGCAGCAGTGGCGGGCCTTCCATAGAAGCCCAAAAGCGTTAAACGTTAATTGTGTAATGACTAGATTATATTTGCTTATTGTGGGGTCTTTATTTAACAAATTGCTTTTGTTTAATAAAGATTTAAAGCTTTAATTTTTTTATTCGGAATTGTGAAAGGCAAACTGGGCTTTTGGGCTTCTATGGAAGTACCGCCACTGGTAGGCAGAGGTGCATATCTGCACCCACATGTCGCCGGGTCTATGGTATCAGTCCCACATAATAGCGGGTGAGCCTATTGTATAGCCGAACTCCGTGCTGCTACTAAGAAATTCCTAATGAAAAAACCCTGTAACACTTTGCTCGACCCTAAATCGAACCCGGGACTTCTAGATCACACAACACTTATTTGTGCTATACTAGTCTATAGAAACATATAGAATTGCTGACCTGACACATTCGTAATGCTTTCAGTCAGTGACGTAGCGTGCCTTGGCGGGGCACTGTATCAGAATTAGGTGGGGGCTTAAATGTAGAGTAAAGATTTCACAAAAAAATATTCTTGCATAGGTTATGAGGCCTCCGCAGCCTGGGGTCCCGTATCGTTGACACGGCTGAGACGGCTACGCCCCTGCTTTCAGTGTTAGAAAACTATTGCAGAGATTAATTATCACCCTACTAATTCCAATATTAAATGCGATAGCTTTAGTCAATGACACCTGAACGGCTGAGCTGGTTTGGATACAAATTTTCACATAAATATGTTTTAGTCTGGAATAACATATTATAGAATAGAAGCGGGGCTAACAGCAGGGCAGTATTCATTCATCTGGTGCTCTTTTTTGTTCATCGAGTCATGTAACATGGCACTTACACACACACACACACTATTTCCTCCGGTTCCTCGGTACCTAAGCGGTGGAACCACATCTACGATTGGTCGAAAAAAAAAGGACACGAAAAAATTTGAACCGACCGCTTATGTCTTTATTCTCATCTAGAAGATCTCTTGAATTGACTTTAAAACTAATCAAATTGCATACAAGTTACATACTCGCCAAACAGGTATTGCGAAAGCTGTAGACATTTGGTGAATCAGCTGTTTTTATACCCACAATTAACACTTGACGTGTACACGGGTATTTTCCGACATGTGATTCAGAACAGCGCGTTTTTATCACTCTGGCGTCCGTAGTAAATATTTGTTCTGAGACATTTAACCGACGTTACGCGTTGAGGGGAAAAAATATAACCTATACAAAAGTATATAAAACAAACGTATTACATACATACATAAACTCACGCCTGTATTCCCCGAAGAGGTAGGCAGAAGTGCATTTCTGCACCCACATTTCGCCAAGTATGTATCAGTCCCACGTAATAGGGGGCGAGCCTATTGCCGTTTTTCGGGCATATTTCCAGACTCCGTGCTGTTACCAAGAATTTCCTAATGGAAAAACCCAATAACACTTTGCCCGACCCGGGAATCGAACCCAGGACCTCTAGATCGCACGGCACATACTTGTACCGCGAGACCACGAGGCAGTCAAACGTATTATTATATCAGTAAATGTGTAATGCCAGAGCAGTTAAAAGAATTAGGTAGTAGGTGCTTCGACTTCTGCGTTTGCGCTCGCTAATAGGCTGTCATTAATAAACGATATATGCTAAAAAACGAAGACCATGGCGAGTTCATCTTGGCAACGAATTTACTCTCTAACTTAATTAGTAGAGAATATCAGTTAATATCCTTTCCATTGCTGCCAAGACCTCTTCATTGCGAAGCGAGTGCAGTTAAAAAGTGAGAGATAGACAGCTACTATCGTAAACATTTTAAAACCTCTAAAACCAGTGGCGGTACTTCAATAGAAGCCCGAAGCGTTACACGTTAATTGTTTAATGTCGAGTTTATAATTGTTTATTGTGGGGTCAGTATATTCTCATTAATATGTCAAATTGGTTTTGTTAAATAAAGATTTAAAGCTTAAAGACTATTATTCGGAATTTTGTAAGGCAAGCTGGGCTCCTATGGAAGTACCGTTACAGCTAATAACATAAACAAATGTCCAACTCGTGTCCCTCCTTAGGCAGCGAAACAAGACGAATTTCACTCTTCAAGCAGACGGTCAAGTCGTGACGGGTCAATCAAAGTCAATGTATGTCAAAGTTAATATGTTTTTCAACAGCGTGCAAGTTGTATATAATTTCCGTCAGTTATCTTTACGCAATGTGTCGATCGCAACATGCTTATATGAAATGTCAACAGGCGAGTCTGGAGCAACGTCATATTGAGGCGCCGATACGGCATATATAGCTAAAGATCAGTTTTAAGTGGTGGAACAAGGCCGTAATAATTCAGAGATATCAACTACCTTTATTATGTCATCCAAGCATTGATGTACGTCAAACTTTAATCATCATCAACATCATCAACATCATCATCAAGTCTTTCTCACGTCCACTGCTGGACATAGGCTTCTCCTTTGGCACGCAACTGGGCTCGATCTTCGGCCCTTCTCATATAACCGCTGCCAAACTTTACTTCATTAAAAATATACAAAGAGAACTATCTTACATCTATTTCGTTTGGGAAGGCAAATATACAGTCTACATTTTGCTAGGTCTCATGAAATAAGGGGTCAGCCTAACAATACTTAAGAGGCATAAAACGAAATTCCGTGCTTTTGCTGAGAATTCTTTAACAGAGTTCCAGATAACATTTTGCCCGATCCAGTAACCTAACCCAGATCCTTAAGACAAAACCGACGAAGCAGTCGTAAATTATTAAAAGTAATATATCCTGTATTTATATATCTTGGAATAATTCAATATCACTTTTCCACAAATTAACTGAATTTATTTACTTAAACTTTATATCTTCATAATATATTAAATAAACATCTGTATTGTCATTTATAATGCATTCGTATAAAACATCGATTTTACCTTATTGCCAACATGTATCGTCAGCCAATGGCACGGTCAGTTGTAATTAATTAAATTGTCCGTGGTATCTTCGTGATTTTTAATGCAACAAATTGTCGATAAGGCTCTGCGCACATTACCAACAGCGCACGGGAATACCATATAAAATAAAATAGATTGCTTCAAAAAAACATCCTGGCAATATACAACAAAAGACTACTCAGAAGTTACGCCATTTGCGCGCTCACAAAATATCGACCTAACACATAAACAAACTGTGTACAATAAGGTAAAGATCAACACATCGTCGCCATCACAATTTGTGCTACACAACTATTCAAGTTTACGACAAAACTGTCGACGAACAAAAAGTTGTTAATGCGCGGCCCGTCCTTACTATAAATTACAAGACGTACGCCCGCGTGTGCCAACATTTCATACCGAAATCCACGCGCCTTTGCCACCGGGTGTGAATTTATGTACCAACGGCAGTATTATTTGATATATTTTATTTTAATTAACACACGTAAGATTGCTGTGAAATAAATTCGAGAGAAGCGACGTTAATTGCGATATAAATCATTTTAAAAGTCGTTGATAAATGACTGCCTCGATAGTCTTGCGCATCTATATCTATAAACGGGTGCATATCGACCTCGCTTCGATTCCAGATTAAAGCAAATTGCTATCGTAATTTATTTTATTTTATTATGGTACTGACATGGAATAAAAAAAACTAGCAAACATTTTCACCCTTTATCCTATGAAACCAATTTAAAAAGGCTTGTAAAAAGAGCCATTTCACATAGACTCTTTGCAGTTACCATTCCCTTACTACGCAACTCGAGTATATCCAATAGCTTTAACCGAAGAATATGTCCCGCGGGACACGTTGCCAATATACTTCATTATATCGATTTCTGCTCACAACGGAATATCTTCACATTACATTTACAAAATTAAATACAAATCTTCTGGAAAAATCTATCATCATCATCAAAATCAACAGCCTTTCTCACGTCCAGTGCTGGACACATGCCTCTCCTATGGACCGCCACTGGCCTCGATCTTAAATCTTAATTTAATCTTGGCTAAACTCGCACAAAAATCTATATGGCATATAAAATGAATTCACTGTGTGTGTGCGAAGTTACAGTGGTCTTAATCCACCACGCTGGCCTAATGCGAGTTGGCGGACTACACACCTCAGAAAATCTTAGAACTTACATATTATATATTTATATATTATATATTTAATTATTATTTTTTTAGAATTTTGTATGTATTTTTGTATAAAAATGTAAATGTAGTTTAAAAATGTAATATCTCTTTTTCTATCGTAATTATATAAGGATACTATGGGGCTAGCATAATCAATTGATTGTAAGTCCCTAAAATAATAATAAAGAGAAAAAAAATGTATGTATGTTGTATATACGTATGTATGTTGTATATATGTATGTATGTTGTACACACTGACTACCCTCTCATCTATCCTTTCTTTGTTTCCATCCTATGGTTGTCTCTAAAAGATCGCCTTGAGCGATAAGACCGCCAATTGTACTATTTTCTTTCTTGTGTGTTCTTGTTTTGTTAATTTTCTCCGTGTGTACAATAAAGTGTTAATAAATAAATAAATAAACTTTTAGGTAGTGTGCAGGTTTCCTCACAATGTTTTCTTTCACCGTTAAAATACACGGTTTGAACCCGCTAACTCGAGATTCTCGACCGCGTGCCTGAACCTCAAGGTCATCACTACTACATTTATTGTGTATCTGTGTTTCACTGTCTAATGTTCCAGTTACATTTTTTTTTTTTTTATTATGTGTAAAATGATAAATGACGATATATTACTTTTAAGAAAGCGCCAAGTTAAATATTTTCAAACTAATACAGATCTTTATTAAAAGTGCGATATATGAAAGTATACATGACACTTATTGCTTAATTGTATTTTGTTCATATTAATTTCCGAAATAATAATTAATTTTTATTTATTTATTTACAATATTTTTTGTAAAATAAAGTTTTTATTGTACACATAAGCTTAAAGCTACAGTATTTTAATCAGCACACACGCTGGTTCTATGAAGATTAAAATATAATATGAGATTCAATGCGTGGGGGATCGAACCCAACAGCTCGTAATAACAATATTATACAGTCTAGGTCACAAATATTAACCCTATACTAAGATAATGTCTTGTAACGTGCGTGTTAAAGGACCATTTATTTCTAGCACGAAACAAATATGAGCGAGACATATAAACTGCGGCTCTTCTATATACTAACATTTAGAATGGCAAAATGACCACTTTGGCACCAGAGTAAGTGCAGTGCGAACCACTCATCTAGGTGATGGGTTTTATAATCCGGTCATGTGGCGCCATCTGTGAGCAATCATTGTGAACTATGTGATGTAGTTAATATAACTAGCTAAGTTGGTGACTCGCCAAATTTTAAGTTGGTTAAAGTTTTATAGAATTTAAATTTTTATCACATAAAAACTTTGCCATTCCACGCAAGTCTACTTATCATAAAAAAAAACTTGAAATTGAACACAGTTTTAAAGATTTTTCTTGAGCCACTGGCAGACAATGTCAAACAAATAAAATTTTCTTTCTTTGTATCTCGATATTATCTTTAAAAATATTTATATTTTAAACCAGAGATATGAATAAATTGAAGAAATGTTATTCACTTTTATGGATTCAATATTTCAAGGACTATCAGGACACTTGAGAGGCAGAAAAATAGCTAAATTCGTTATCATACGCAAAGGACCATTAACATAAATATTCACAGCAGATAAATTTACAATCACAACACTCGATAGCTATTACATCATGTAAACCACAAATGGAATGTAAAATGTAAATCCTTGGCTTGATAAAACACTTTTTTGTTAATATTATTATGGTCAATTGCAACAGATTTAACATCTGTGTCTTTTAATGTACAATCAATTGCAACAGATTTAACATCTGTGTCTTTTAATGTACAAATAATTTGGCCCTAACTAATACACATATTATTATTTTATCCGTCATAACTTTATAAAGCAAATATTGGCTATATTTCTGTTTTTAATAAGCATATCTTTGACGGCCCCGTGGCGCAGTTGGCTAGACACCAGCTTGCGAAACGAGGGGCCGCGGGTTCGATTCCCGCACCGTAATAAATGTTTGTGTGATCCAAAAATATTTCTTTCGGGTCTGGGTGTTTGTGAGAGCGAAAAGTCTCTCGTAGTTTCTGATACCGATGACACAAGACTCGTATCTTAATGTGGGGTCAGGACTATGTGTGTGACTTTTGGGTGTATTTATTTATTTATTTTTATCTTCGCGTATGTTTTTCGAAGACGCCACTTACTTACTTGTCTAAAGGCTTTTAAGCAAAGCGCGGTGTTAAATCTTTAGAAATGGAATAGTTAGACTCATTCACAAGGAGTATATCCTGAAGTTTCCAGAAGGTTGATTACATCCCACTGTTAATATGACGCAATGGGGACGCGACTCAATACGCATCGGGCTAAAAGATCGGTGAGTTAAGATAAAACCTCTACTTGTTTAGGCTTGTCAGTAAGCCAAGCCATATTCAGCTCCCCTTCTACAAAAAGTCTCCTTTAACAGCTCATGCTAAAAATCTTAAAGCAGCTCCAAGCCAAACATAATTTGCAATGCTTTGAAATCGCACGGAGGAAATCTAGTTACCAATATTAACGGATTTATTGAAATAAATTGTCGACATTAACTGCGTGTTGAAGATCACAAAATCTATTTCGGCCGCGCTTGTCGACCTTAAATTGTTATATTCCAGTGTCTGTGAGTGATTCCGTGCCGAAGTTATCCAAGCACATTGTTAAATTGTGAAAAGTCACCAATTTTTTTTAAAGTTATACTTCTTTAGGCGTGTTATGAAAAAGAGAGTGAAATTTTAAGATGCGCGCGCATCACTGTAATACAAAAGTAAGACGTCGAAGCTGCCTATGTGCTTCAATATTAGAGATGGGCAGTGGGAAAAAACCCAACGGGAATATATCCAGGTTTTTTCCCATTTGGGAAAAAACCGGGTATTTATGTGGGAAAAAACCCAAAAGACGGGTATTTTCATTATTTAACGGAATTATCACGATTTTAAAAAAATCACACTTATTTTTTATTTTTAGAACAAATGCAACAAAAAATAGGTACTTTTCGATGCGCACATACTTTGCGCCAGCGTATATAGGGCCCTAGCTGTTGCCTGTTGTTCGAAACGTCAAAATGTGTAGCCTGATTCAGGAACTAAAATAAAACCAGCAGTTTATTATAAGAACAAAAAGACGTCTTCTTGTTTAATCATAAGATTTTTTCTGCGAATTGTGATGGAATGTTACTTAGTTGCAGAAAGAACGTCCACAAAATAAAATCCAAGTCGTCAATTAAACCAACAAATTAACACAAGTGCGCACAATACGAAGCCAAAACAACGTGTGAGATAAATAGATCACCAACGCGTACGCCACTGCTACTACCTGCTTCCCCCCCCCCTACTCGCGTACGTAGTTTCGGGTAACTTGTCGCTAAGAGCGGATGAAAACACACAAACAGACAGTTTTATTGAATTTCATTTTATTTAATTAGATAGCATGGAGTACATATAACGTATTTATCGAATTATGAAAATATACAAAGTTAGATTAGCTCTAACTAGTAGTAATAGTACGTACTATTTGATATATACATGTATCTACACATTACCTAGATGTTACATATGCTAAATATGAAAAAACCCGAATATTATCCCATTCGGTAATTTTCCCTGGGTTTTTTCCCTATTTTTTCCCACATTGGGGTTTTTTCCGGGTAAAATCCCATCTATATTCAATATACATAATTGGCAGATTGAAGCTGCCTATGTTAAATGTAAGTGTCAAATGGATCAGAAAGGTTTTACTCGTAATATGTTTCAATCGAATACATTTCAAAAAAAGTGTATATGCTTTAGATTTTAAAAATGTAGAATAGTGACAGTAATAAAAAAGGATTGACATATTTATTAGTTGTCAAATATTTATGAGTGCGTTCAGAAATGTAATATGTTGTGTAAACTAAGAACTATGTATGTGACTGTTGGGCGTATTTATAAGTTTTACTTCAGTCGTGCCTCGTGGTCTCGCGGTACAAGTATGTGCCGTGCGATATAGAGGTCCTGGGTTCGATTACCGGGTCGGGCAAAGTGTTATTGGGTTTTTCCATTAGGAAATTGTCGGTAACAGCACGGAGTCTGGAAATGTGCCCGAAAAACGGCAATAGGCTCGCCCCCTATTACGTGGGACTGATACATACTTGGCGAAATGTGGGTGCAGAAATGCACCTCTGCCTACCTCTTCGGGGAATACAGGCGTGAGTTTATGTATGTATGTACTTCAGTCGTGTGGTATAACTTCTAACGCGTGTACATAAGTACACACACACTTTTTTTTTCTTTAGTCACACAAAAGGATTTTTCTTAATCAATGAATATCTGTATCAGCCTACATATGTCTTCCTGCTTGGAATGACACTCCATTTCAAATATGAGGTGTGAAGGACTTAATTTTACCTAAGAATTTCCATACGAAGAACTTTTAGATCTGCAGTTTAGGTGCATGATATGTTTTTATTAAAACAAATTTATGAGTAACAAAATGTGTATGTATACTGATATACAAAATTTAATAAAGAGGAAATACTATTGTTTGTAATGTTCGATGTCGTTTTTTACAGTTTGTAATGTTCCATATCGTTTTTGTGCGTACCACTGTTGGTATTTAAGTACTGAAATGTTAATGAATGGTAGGATAGTCTCTATTGTAACTACTTTATAACTACTTAAGTAATTTGTATAATTCTTTCACTGTAAAAAGCTTATCTTTTTAAATCCGAACGAGCTATTTGTAAAAATAATAAATTAAAAAAACAAAAAATGAGTAAGTATATTTATGTTTTTTTTTCTCCGCTGGCGCACCATTAGGAGCCAAGAAGCGGCACTCGTGCTATCTTGCTGGGAAATATATATTTAAGATTAAAATTGGGATATGCTGCCAAAATCGGTATACATGGCAACACTGGCTGGTATCCAGCTGTGTCGCGTACGAAAAGATTATTATGCAAGCACATCAGTCACCTTTATATATGTAAGTAATAAAATGAGTGTTCGTAGCGCCCATACAATGTTCTATATTTAAACAAGTAAACATTGTAAGGAAGCGCTTCCTGTGCGGCCGAGCTGTTTTGTAATACTGCTATTAACAACTTGGAGTAATCAATTGTTACTCGTAACTATTGCAGGTATTCCCTAGTGACTTAGGAATATTGCGTCCGCTGGCTCGTTAATTTATTTTAATAAAAAAAATCCCGAACACATTCTTTACATTTGTGGCGGCCTCTATTGCACAATTTCGGTAGAATCTTGACGAAGAGACGAGAATCGAAATCATGGACTTACTTTTCTAAAATAAATCTATGATCCACAAATGTTGGGTTGATTTCTGGGCTGCTGGCGAGACAGAAAAAATTGTCGTAACTACTTTTTGATACAACCGACAACGCAAGACTTGTGAAAAAAATAATCGTACCTACTTTTTGATACAACGCAAGACTTGTATTTTGTTTTAAGTCGGTTTGGTGTATGCGACTATGTTTCATATTAAAGACTGTAATATTACATAGCGTTAATTTTTCCTTTGGTTGATAAATCCAAAATCACTCATAAGGATTTTATACATCATCATCATCATTATCAGCCTAAGGAAGTCGACTGCTGAACGTAGGCCTCCCCCAATGACTTCCATAGTGACCTGTTGGAGGCAGCCTGCATCCAGCGACGACCCGCGACCTTCACCAGGTCGTCGGACCATCTTGTGGGTAACCTTTTGGCCCCATTTTATACGGTAATAATTAATATCTACAAAAGATAAACGGCCTGTCCTCATCTCCTCATATGATTTCGGAATAATGGGCGAAGTTGTGCTGACTGGCAGAAAACAAGTGCAAATAAAAACAAAATAGGTACAGCCGATGTCCTTTGCCCCACCGAAACATTCACTACAACAAAAATAAAACCAGGAAACCAATTGTTTGCAGTCCATTGCAGACGTAATGACCGTTCTTTTGCTGACGGCTGCATTTTTCCGCAATTGTATCAGCGCGAATGTATAATCAAGGATAATGGAACATTCGCGGACGGTTGCGAACAAAAAATAATGCTTTAGTGTCTATGCGTCAAATCTATCTTTAAACAATATCATAACAGTAAAATTTTCAGTACATGAAAAGCAACCATGCCATCTGATGGTAAGTACAAGATACATATCTAGACATGAACAGCTCTTGTCCCTTCAGATTTATAGGTTCCTGGTCGTTTGCTTCAATATTTTACGTTTAATGGTGCATCTGAATACGAGCATATCAACCTTTTGGCTCCTGCCAAGTGTGTAGAGAAAATGAAATTGGGACTTATTATACCACGTGAAGAATATTATGCTAGATAAGTGAACAAAAAATGACTTCTGAAATAATTTAACTTTTATGTTTCATTTATAAGAACCGTTTACATACTTTGAGTGCAGTATGATACGTAAAATGATTTTCAGGTATGCAGGTCGAATGCGGTAAGCGAACTATTTCGTTGTAAGAAAATTGACGACAGGTTCTTTAATTATAATATTTAAATATGAATGTCAATATCATCATCATCAGCCCATATACGTCCCACTGCGAGGCCTCCCCTACAACTGAGAACTTGTGTGGGTTGGTTATATGATATGAATGTAATTGTCAATATTGTCAAAATTCATCTTATTTTAATATGGAGTTAGGGTTTAGTGAACTAATAATTATTATTTCGATCAATTCAAGGATTGGTGCAGTATCATAGGAACTATGCCTTTTATATCTCGTCAGTCGTCAGATAGTAGATTTATTCTTTTAAATTTGTCGGAGATTTTTCTATAGAAAAAACAGATAAACAGATTAGCAAATTACGAATGACGTTGACTCTGACGACAGCTTTAATTACGTTTAGTTCTTATGACGTTACTGACATTTACCTTTACCAGTAATTAAGTGACCCCGCATATTAAATTATTCTAATTTGTTTTATCGATTGCTTAAGTTTATATTGTGGCCAGTGATAAATCGTCGAGTTCCTTAGCTTTTTCCCTTTTTTAATATCTTGTGGCGCAAAGGATTTGGCATTTTACGATGCGGAAATATTATTAGGTGGCTCTTTAAAAGGTCGCGTTTTGAGTCGCGGATTTACTAAAATACATTTTGATTTAATAAAAATGAGTACATTGCTGCATCGATTAGTGATTGTCGATTATGCCGATTCAATCTTAATTGTATTTAATAAAATTAATATACGGACTTCTTTCATATCTTCCTTCTAAGATTTGTTTACATCTCACAACAAACGGCTATCGGCCAAAACACACGTTAACCTTCTCGTTACTGATCACAGAACTACTATATTTATTAGATGGCAATAAAATAAATTTAAACCGTAAATAAACCATACGTGCGCGTATAATGGATTTTGAAATTTGGCACCCGATACCCGTGTCGAAGATTGGCGCGTATTTAGGGAAAATAGCGCTAACATGTATTTTCCCTTCAATGTCATACGATGATCATCTGTGTATTGATGAGATAGGAAAAATTACGCATCAAGGTTTCCGCGAAATACATGCCGCATTCTTAATTTGAATAAAGATCAACGCGTTGTTTTATGCTTCCGTAAAAAAAGGCAACCCATAAATTGCCTTTTTTCACTCTTGCAATATTGATTGTGTTAATGGCCAAAATATGATTTGGACTGATTTTCTAAATAAGCCAATTACATGTTTTTATGTTCATACATTTCTTATCTCAATTTCGAAACTAGATACATTGATAGGGGCATTCACCTATATCCATAACAAAAATAGACTGCTGAACTCTGAAATAGTATATCATTGCAAGCTAATAATATAAAATGTTTTGACAACCATCTCATTGAAACACTGTGAAACTTTATGTCTCATTGAGCTCTTCAGCTTCCAAGTGGGTTCAACAATTGTGGTATCTAATTTAAATGATGATTAGGTTTTAAGAATTAATTTAAAATTTGTCCATTTAAGAAATGTTATTTTCTATTAAGTTCTTAAATCAGGCAGTGTTTTTTTTTAAATACTTTACTATGTATATTGCTTTAATTGAATATAAAAATAACATTAATGATTACAACTCCATAAAATGTTTTATAAATAAATTCCTATTGGAACAGATAAAATTATGTTATGAGGAAAAATATTTATGTGCTGGTTCAAATGTGTTACCAATAAATACTACCAATTAACAGGTATATAGTAAAGATAAAAATATTTACAGAGCAGCAGGAAAACGAGTGTCATTGTTATCCTAAACAATACAGGACTAAATTGGCGTCAAATAACATCGTAAACGTCGCATCACACATGGTGCATACACATTGTACACGATCATAATTGTTGCCATGTGCTAAGCGCAAGCACTCCGTTATCATCGGCCCACGGACCAAAAAGCTCCACTCGACCAAGGGCGCCTCCTCTTTGTAAACAAATAATGTGTATTTTTAATTTTAACATAATACGCGAGGCAAAGGTCTGAAGACTATACAGGCCACTTACCATATGAAATCCTTACAGTGCGAACAGAATGTAGGCTGCTTGAAGAACCTCGGCATAAATTTGTGGTCCTTCACCAGGTAAACATTCTTCTTCTTCAGGGCACCCTTGCGGCCTCGCAACCGCATCGCCTGTCCTACTTTCATCTCAGCACCCTCATCACAATTATTCTCCTCGTCCGCCATGGCGAAGCGCGGTGGCTTAAACGCCGGTGAATTCGGAAATAATTATTATCTCACAAATTATTCGCAAGGCAACGCGACCCGCACCGACAAACCACCGCTCTCAACCGAACGTCATCGCGATTTGTCAAGGTACCGAGCTGTCAGTGTCAAAGCGCACCGTTTTCAGTGCTGCCAGTATAATGAAGCAATTACCCTATATAAGCTTAATCTACGCTGTAATGCAAATATATTAAACAATCTTTATACTATTTCTATTACTTACATAATAAACTAACACCGACTTTTATCAATTTACACTCTTTTATCATCTACATTTAATTTGAAAAAATAGTTGCTTAAGCTAGGGACAACTTTAAGTTGTCTAAACTTAGTAGGTAAGTCTAAATTTAAGGTAGGTTTTTTTCATTATTGGAAACACTGTACTTCCAGAAAACGTTCGAAATATACCTACTTTACTGAAAAAAAATATGAAGTGAGTTACCTAGGTACCTATACCTATATTTTTTCGAACTTAGAAAAATATATCTGTTATTCAAATAAATATTGTTTTTAATTTAACTTTAATTTAATTTTAGTTTTCAATACATTTGTTCCATTCATGAAACGAATAAATTGAAATACAAAAGTTTCTACACAAACATTTTAAACGAACCCTGTTTGCGTCGCCATTTTTGACAGCTGTTGACTGTTGAACAGAAAGTCGTTATTTTTCAAGAGTTGAACGGTCGCAAAAATTTGTTTTTATTTTTGATATTTATTGAAATGTGAATATTGTTTCGTTTGGCAAAAGTATTCATTAAAAACGTGTATTGAAAGTGTTGGTGATCAAAATGAGTACAGAAAATTCTGATTCAGGCCCAAGCATCGCACTCTCCCTTGTGGCTCAATTCGACGATTTGAACCGTTTGAATAGTATCCTAAATGATGGAGCTGCTGAAGAATGTAAGTATTCATGTTATATTTTAATACAGGCATATAACAGCGCTTGAAATCTGATGCATAAAATGAACTAGCTGGGTGAATTAGTGAAAAAGGGGGTAGATGCGATTAGACTGACCCGCCCTTTTAAAATTCTATTTATAATTGTTGATCAATAGCTCGGAAAAGAGACGCATATCTTGCAATAATATAACAAACTGAAGAAACTTCAACAATTTTCTTGAATTTCGGTTTTAAAAACAAAACAAAAAGCAATTGACCTCAATTATCAATTGTATGAGATTTAATAACCAGTGAGATAAATTGTTTTAAAAGTTACGTTATTAGTGATAGTCATTACATTCATTAAATAGTCATTCTAATAACAGTTAATATTAAACAATTAACTACAATAGTCATTTATTTTCTATGAAATGAAAACAATTATCCTAATGGTACAGCTTCAATCATGTACCACATACTTTATAGTTTCAAATGTAAAACCAGAAAGGCTGTTTATAAATATAGAATGGATTTACACACCCCATGCTCATGCACCACCTATCCAGTAATAAAGGCGCCATTCTTTATTTATCTCACACTTTCTTGGGTATTTTACATCACTTTAGAAAGCTAGAAATTGAATGAAACCCAAAACTAACATATTTGTATTTAGAAATAGTTTCTTAGTGTCTATCCTTGGGCATTAGCAATACTGCACTTTAATAAGCTAGACTTCTTTTCTGGTGTTAGTGCTTAATACCATCTCAGTAATTTGTTTGTTGGTTTCAGGTTTCCTAGCATTTGTGAAGCAGATGGAATGGGTGCGGACCCAATGGGCCTCGGCAGAAGCAGAGGCGGCTCGACTACAAGCGGAATTGGATGAGGCACTCCGCACCCTCAGCAAATGGGAAACTAAGTTTGCTCATGTGAGAAAGCTTCTTGATAGTGAGAAGAGAGAAAGAAATGTTGTATTAAAAAAATACAATGAATTGGTGAGTTTCCCAGTTTTGTATTGTTTAAGGTAAATTTAAATCACACCGTGTGTGCCAACCTGCAATTTTGAAAATAACAGAAGGTTGCTGAAAGTTTTTGAAAAAGTTTTCGTATAAAAGAAAGATTTTGGTTTTTACTGTTCTAGTCTAAAAGTGTCTTTTAGCTTCCTATGCTAACAACAACAAATTTAAAATGGTGTAAAATAAATATATTGTCCCCTCTATCTATTTCTTTGCTTTCATGTTCCAAGAATATTTAAATGTCTCTATTTTAATTTTGATAAATTTTTTTGGGGAGGCCCAACTTTATGCATATTGTGAACCAGTGAAACCAGAACACTTATTATTCATATATATATTGAAATAATCAAATGTAATAATTTATAGAGCAAGTTGCTGGACATGGCCCGAGATCTACTGTTCAATGATAACAGAGCCAAGCTGAATGATGAGACATTGCAAAAGCTGGCATTTCTAAACGGAACTGCCCAGCAGGATCACAATGCTAAGCTTGTTGGTGTCCCTGAACTCAACTCAACAGGTAAGGCTGTTTAATTTAGAAATAAAGTATGGATGGCTATATTTGTTAAAATAGCAAAACTATGGAACTTTACATCCTTTGGTAAAGAAGCTCAGATACAAAGCTTCATGTTAAACAATGAGTCATATCTAGAGTTAAATGATATAAGAAAAAGAAAAAAATCAACCATATGGTGCACACATGTAGTTCCTTATTAGCTTCTTTAATTTCCATAATAAAATGCTGTCTATACATTAATGATTGGTCTCTCGTGTTGCCTGCTCTATTTATTCCATATAAATTCTCATCCTAATTCTTAAGTTCAGACATAAGTTATTTCTTCACATCAATCCCAAATCATTGGCTTGTTTTGTTAAATTTTTATACATAAATAATCCTATAGATGTTTGTGGATTGTGTTTTTATAAAATAACAGCCATATAAATCAGGCTCTGTCTATTGGCATTCTACAAGTATATATTTCCCTGTTCAAAATTGTGCATCTAGATCTGAAAATATGTAGACCTCTGGCGATATGAGCCAAACTTAGTACAGTATGTATCAGTTCCATGTCATCATCAGCCCATATACGTCCCACTGCTGGGCACGGGCCTCCTCTACCATTGAGATGGTTTAGGCCTTAGCCCACCACGCTGGCCTAGTGCGGGTTGGCAGACTACACACCTAATAAATTTCTAAGAACTTTTAGGTGTGCAGGTTTCATCACGATGTTTTCCTTCACCGTTAAAGTACGGGATAATTCATTGTGAATACACACATAACTTCGAAAAGTCAGAGGTGTGTGCCTGGGATTTGAACCCGCGACCGTCGAGATTCTCGACCGCGTGCCCAAACCTCGAGGCCATCACGACTTCCAGTTCCATGTAATAGGGGCCTATTGCCGTTTTTCGCGCACATTTCCAGACTCCGTGCTGTTACTAAGAATTTCCTAATGGAAAAACCCTATAACACTTGGCCCGACCCAGGAATCGAACCCAGGACTTCTAGGTCGCACGGCACATAAGTACTTGTACCGCGAGACCACGAGGCAGCAGTATTTATGGTAATAAATATTGGCGTAGTATTGTGTTACAAGACGGTAATGGTATTGTCCAGGCACGCTGCTGTCGGAGATGTCGTACTCGCGCTCGGAGGACGACCTGGACCTGTCGCTGGCGTCCACGCGGCGCTCGTGGGTGCAGCGCGGCGCCTGGAGCGCCCGCGACAGCGCGCCCGCCAACAAGAAGCGCCGCTCCTCCACCTCCTCCGCCACCAAGGTATGCTGAGTAGTACTACCGCCGCTGACGATGCGACTAATCCACCAATTTAAGGGCTATGTTGAGAGATTCTCTGAAATATAGGATCAGAAATGATATCATCCCACAAAGCCCAAAGGATTAGAATAGTCACATCTGTCGCAGCATTGACAACCGTAGGGGAAAACGTGTTCTGGAGTGAAGAGCACGACTCGGCAAACGTGGTGTAGGGCGCCCTAAGGCTAGGTGGGGTCGTCACCTGTATATCGTCATATATTGTCATATACACATGGTGGCTGGCAGCGGTTGGATGAGGAGGGCCGAAGATCGAGCCCGTGGCGTGCCATAGGAGAGGCCTATGTCCAGTAGTGGACTTGAGAAAGGCTATTGATGATGATGAATACCACTGCAAGGGTTAAAAAACTAAACCTTTGAAACCTAATGCCTCATTAATACACATTGAATACTGATATCCTTTGAGTATCTTGCTTACAATTGATCCTTATAAATCCCTGGTCGTCAAGCAAGCTTCTTTCGGCAGTAAAACTTCATTTACATGTACTCTGTTACAATCAGTTTCCTATAGATACTTATAATAATAATATAACAATATATCAGTGGCGGGACTTCCATAGAAGCCCAAAATCATTAAACGTTAATTGTGTAATGTCTAGTTTATATTTGTTTATTATAGGGTCTTTATTTAACAAATTTCTTTAGTAAAATAAAGATTTCAATCCTTAAAAAATATTATTTGGAATTTTAAAAGGCAAACTGGGCTTTTGCGCTTCTATGGAAGTACCGCCACTGCAATATATGTACATATTATACATACACTCAACAGACATACATAGTTCTGACCCCACACTAAGATCAAGTTTGGTGTTGTGAGTATCAGAAAATATGAGAAACTTTTCGGTCTCACAGAAATTTGTGTACAATAAACATATTGGTGCAGCATCGAATCTACGGCCTCTCGTTACACAAGCTGGTGTCTACCCAACTGCCGCAGGGCTGTTGAAAAAATATCTTATTGTACAATAGTACAATCACAAACAACAGTCT